>CM060925.1:182512450-182667450 GCA_030737875.1 Allium sativum | reverse complement strand
GGATCTAATCAATATTGATATACCGAGTTTCTTATCTGTTGATACGAAGTATTCCGGCGATCCCCACGATCCGAGTCCAAGCTGTTGGAATTGGAACAGGTTCGGTAGCAGATCACAAAATCTTGGTGATCTTCTCTATCTAATGAATGAGGAGTCCGTTTGGAAATCGTCCGCCCCGCGCCACCCCCCGAGTATATGATTCAACAGGAATCACACAGTGGTAGATTGATAGAAACCTCTAGTAAAATACCCACCAGTACCCGTAACCCAGTGGATAAAGTACATTACATAGTACATTTTAGGGATTGGCGACTTACCCATTCAGTGACTTTGGCACTGGACGTTCCCAAAATGGGTACTATCGGGTCGGTTGAATTAGAGAATAGACGGACGCCTGTTGGCATTCCAGCTTTCCTTCTCTTTTCAGCTCCTATCCGAAAGAGAATCCAGTACCTCTTGGTCATAAATAGGACGAACCACCTCCATGGATATCTTTGCTTCGGAACAAAACAATTCGAATTAGGATCGGTCAACCGGAATATGTATTATCCATATGGGAGATCTTCCAATTGAGAAGATCCATCGACCTGAGACGAAGAGAAAGGTCTATCTATTTTCTTTAGTTATTCAGTTAAAACAATGATTCGTTATTGGAGCAGATAGCAACAATCGTTTCATCGGACATGCGTATTTTTTCTTTTCCGACGGATTTCCATGGTTTCATTAATGGAAATTCTTTGATGTAGTGAGTAATAGGCTCTGGTTGTTCACCGTTCAAGAATTCTTGTTTAGGCAGTTCATATCATCCATACATAGTGTTTTGATCTAAGATTTCAATTCTTCCATGCTTCAGCAGTAGCATATTGCTCCATGGAGCTAAGGTCCAAAATATGGAATAAACAAGTGTTTCCACGACTCTACCACCCGACCAATTCTGTTCCACTTAATCCCCTTTTCATGGCCACATATCTTAACGACTAAGGAATGGGAAATCTTTCCCCTGTTACATGAATCAAATATTTCATTTCATCCGGGAAAAGCCATCTCTTTCTCCACAATGTCTTTGCCATTTGATCCAATAACGTTCCGTTAGATAGGAAGAGATTTGATAAATACTGATAACTCTCAGATGGAGTATTAGAACGGAAAGATCCATTAGATAATGAACTATTAGTTCTAAGCCATTCTGGTGATGAATCAACAATTCGAAGTGCTTTTCTTGCGTATTCTTGATGAACCAGTGTCTAGATATAGATGTAGAAGAATTTGTTTGGGAAGTAATAAGCCCCTTTGACATTTCTTCATCTGCAAAGAATTCTCGACGTGAAAACACAGAGACAAAGGGCTGATCTTTGAATAGGAAAAAGAATGGATCTGCAGGGTCCCAAATGAATTGGCTTATTCGAAAAAAGCCTTGTTCTTTGGACGATCTATCTCGTGTCTGGTACTGCATGGTTCCACTCTGCAAGAACTCCGAATCATTCTCTTGAAGCTCATCCTTTTTATGATAAATGATCCGCTTGCCCCGAAATGACCCGACCCAATAGGGAAATCCCAATTCAGTGGACCTTTCGATACAATCAAATAGATTGCCACAAGGGCGCCATATTCTAGGAGCCCAAACTATGTGATTGAATAAATCCTCCTCTATCTGTTGCGGGTCGAGGGCTCCTTCCCCTTCTTCAAACTCCGATTCGTATTTTTCATAGAAAAATCTCTGATCGACGATAGAAAAAGATCCATTTTGCATCATATCTAACGGATTCCTTGGTTCGGACCGAAGAAGTAATGTCACTCGATTATTATCAAACGGACTGCAATCCTTTTCTATCCGTGAGGATCCCGCCAGAGCGCCTTCTACTTCTAATAGGCCACGAACTAGATCAGAAGCATTCTCAACGAATCCATAAGAAGTGATCCTATTTTTTTCATCGGATCCGGGTCCGGGTGAAGACCAAAGATCTTGAGCGACCAATCCGGCAGAACAACTCAAAAGATAAAGAAGTATCATTAATTTCTTCATGCTCGTTCCAAGTTTGAAGTACCATTTGTACAAATAGGAATCTCCTTCCTTACACGATTTCTTCTTCATATAGATAGATATAGGATCTATGGGGCAATTACTTATAAGTACATTTTGTGCAACAGCCCTTCCTATCTGATAGAAAAAGACCCCATGATCCTGAACCGATCTTACCTGGGATCGCAAATCCCAAGTTTGTCTATGAAGAGCGGATCTAATTGTATTAGTTTCTATAATTGATTTCTTCTGTGTAATACTAATTGATAGGGCCTCATTGATAAGTGCTACAAGATCTCGTGCATTAGAACCCATGGTTATGGACCCGAATCCGTTAGTATGGAACATTTTCTTTTCCAAGTGAAATCCCCTAGTATATGAAAGAATGAAAAAGTTCTTTCGTTGTTGTGGAATAAGAAGCCTTCGTATCTTAATGCATGTATTTAATTTATTCGGAGCTATTAGAGCGGGATCCACTTTTTGGGGAATATGAGTCGAAGCAATAACAAGAATATTTCTAGTGGAACATCTTTCACAATCCCTGGAGAGATAGTTCTCTAATAGACCGAGGGATAAGTAATTCGACTCATTCACATACAGATCATGAATGTTTGGAATCCATATTATGCAAGGAGACATTGCTTTTGCTAATTCGAATATCAAATCGGTCTATTTTCGGCGTCATATACATAGTTAGCACATTCGTCATAGTTAGCAGCTCCGTATCAAGGTCATCATCAATATCGTCACTATCATCAATATGGATATCGTCACTATCATCAATATCGATATCATCAATAAGATACTTTTTAGGCTTGTCATCCAGGAACTTGTTCGGAAATACCGTAATGAAAGGAACATAGGAGTTTGCCGCTAGGTTTTTGACCAAACAGGATCGTCCAGTTCCTATAGAACCCATCACTAAAATACCCCTAGAAGGGGATAGGGCTAAGCGGAGCGAAAAGGGTTTTCCATAAGATGGGAAATGAAAACTATTAGCCCCACACGAGGTTTGTGAATAAGTGATTGTCTGATAATGAGCAAGGAATATCTGTCTTTCTGCTAAACAGAATCTATTGAACTCATAATTCATTAGATACTTTTTCTGAATGTTAACTAAGTATCGTAAGTAAATTGATCCCGGTTGTTCAATCATTTGATAACCCGAGTAATTCTTTGATAAAGGATCACTATGAGTCAGACTCAATAGAATTTGATCAATCCTTTTTTCTGTCATTAAGGTGGAGAATTGAACCAAGAATTCTCTTTCTTCATCATCAATCGAATCACTGTTCGCGACCCAGGATTCCATTTTATCATCAATCCAATCACCGTTCACATTTTTTCTTTTTCTTATCAATGAATAGATCTCTTTACTTGTACGACTTAGATGTCTCGTATTTCTCTAAAAAGTGATTCGATTGATGGAATTTGTTATGATACTTATGAGATCGATGAGATTTATATTCAAATATTTCTTCTTAGAACATATTGATTTGACCCCATAAGTGGGACCACCACCCAATAGCATGTTGCCACCAAAAGCAAAACCCCGTATCTCTTCCAGAGAATCTCATAATTGTTCCAGAGCAACTAGAAAGAGATTCTTTAACCAAAAAGAATTCAGTTCAGATGTAGGATACCTATCCAGAAGTTTTCGCAACTCAATCATGTATGATGGAATCATCAAAGATTTTATCTTTTCTAACTCAGTCTGTAACTCACTAGAGGCTCGGGAAAAAAAGAGAAGATGGATACGAACGAGATATCCAGCAACAAGAAGAAGGAAAAGGAATGAATAGAGGAACTCCCAAGCATTTCTTGATCTCAGATGTGCCCATATCAATGGAACGGGTGACTCATTATTTCGATGAATCATTTCTTCGGACAGAAGAAGATTCTGTAAACACTTATTCGAAATCTCACTTATCAGAGTCCATTGTGGAAGAATCCTCTGAGGAATTGGCCATGGTATATCTGATCCATACATAATATCATGAAAAATGGATACAAATTTTTGACTGCTACTTAGTATTGGCAATGGGTCTGAAAAAGTATCTACAAGGGCGAAATTTAGATATTTGCACCCTGTCGAAGTAAGGAACCATGGCATATATGTTTGGAACAGATTCCATTTTGAGAGATTTGAAAAAGCACTATCTCGTTGAAAGGTTCCATACATCTGACCTTTCTCAACGTATTTCTTTAGACAAAGACTCCGTTTTTTCCTCTTTCCGGATGGTAAATATTTCTCAGAACATGGAGTGTGAATCAAACCCATGTTTGAATTGAAACTAAGATACTGATGCAAGTTCTTCCCTTCTGAATCAGATAGATTCATATCTGAAAGAGGCCGACAATAAGTTCTTTCAAAATTGACTATTCATTCCTCTCTTAGAAATGTTGCAGAAATGTCTGCGATCGAGTAAATAGCTCTACGAACGACCGGATCGGATCGAATTGGAAAATGGAAAGATTTGTACAAGTTATACGTTTCATCACCACTTTGTAGAAAATCGTTAGGTATGAATATATCAGATACCTGTGACTCGATTGGTGAAATAGTCTCTCTCTCCAAAAAAATATGTTTTTTTTTTACCGACGCACAAAGAAAATATTTTGTTGCGAATGAACAAGATATTTAGGAATTGTCCATATGTAAGATCATCATTATGGATACGGGTCTTTTCCACAGAAAAAGGGAATCTTTTGTTACAATAGAACCAGAAGTGATGTGGATCATTCAAGAATGGAAGTCGATTTGCTTTATAAAAAGAAGATATCAATGAACTTCTATGAAATGGTTTCACGGGATTCAGCCAATTGTCTCGATTGTGGGATATCATTGCGAAATAGGAATCCGTGTTATCAAAGAATTTTCCGCAATTATTTCTAGTATGGAATGAGTCAATCATCCACTTTGGTATCTTTTTGAACAAAAATGGTAATATTGTTCCTTCATTGATCAAGAATTTCGGTCTTTGGGAAGTATCACGATCATCCAATAAGAAGGGTTTCAATTTATTCAAATGAACGATTTGAACACCTATTGATTCTAACAACTGATTGCAGGGTTGATCATTCGGACTTTTCAATTCATAGATGTGGATCTCGGACCTATGAATGGGGGTATTCCCGATACTCACAAAGAAAAAGGGAAGTGATTTGGACAAAAAGGGAAGTGACTTGGACAAAAAGAGAAGTGACTTGGACAAAAAGAAATGAAGTGACTTAGACAAATCTTGTTTGTCGATAGCCTCGGACCAATCAATCGAATATTGACTCATACGTAATCGATAGAACACTACTTGAAAACGGTTCTTCTGTTCAGAAACGAAATGTTCCAAATGTTCCTGTAAATTCTTTCTCCCATTGGACCATTTGTATCTATATGCATCAGGATCCCGATTCATGGATCTCTCGGTTCGAGAAATAAGAGGATCAAACCATTTCTTCTGAGTCTCTTTCAAATCCTATTTGACCCGAAACCGATCGATCTAGCCATGAGCAGGTTGAAGAGAGCTCTAACAGGCCTTGGAGGACCGAACCCACGTATAAGCGAAACGACCTCGGCTGTTTCCTTTTGTGTCATCATGTGAATAATCGCAACGACCCAATTGCAAGAGCGGAGCTCTACCAACAGAGCTATATCCCCCCGAGCCAAGTGGAGTATGCATGAAAGAGTCAGATGCTTCTTCTATTCTTTTCCCTGGCGCAGCTGGGCCATCCTGGACTTGAACCAGAGACCTCGCCCGTGAAGGCACCTATGATCTTGGGAGAAAATCAATAGATTCGGAGCGATTCATATAAACCCACATCACATTCCATTCTATTAGTCTCTAACCGTAAATTAGTAAGAGAACAGTTCCCTAAATATTAACCCCGAAGGCCGAAACCAACATCAGATCAATACCCAAGAAACCATTCAACTTAACCAACCTCCAGTTAGTTTCTAATTTTCTTAACTCAGTTGGGTCTAAGAACAGTATTATTGAAGATATTGTTCACGACAACCCAAAATCACATTCCATTAATTATCGGGTTAAAGAACAAGTGTTATTTAAAACACCGTTCACGATAAACCCAAAAATCAATCCAAATTCAATTCCAATTAAATTCTATTTAATTGGTACACTTCATTAAATCTAAATAAAAAGATTTAATCTTTTTCTCAACTGGGTTCAAGAACAGTGTTAATGAAGACACCATTCATGACAAACCCAAATCACATTTGATATTAAATACAAGGCTCTGAATGGAAAATATATCGGCTTATATTCAATATCAACTTCTACGACCAACAAATATCGTATTGGAAATAACGATATAAATAAATCTTTCAAATTTCCATAACAATATCTGTATAATCACGAAACCCAACATCGAAATATTCCAAAGATAATTTCGATTCCAATCCCTTCCAATTCAGTTATTGGAAATTATGTTTATTTTCAAAACCATTTCAAATCCACTTTATTTATTTTAAAAATAAATAGAATTATAATTCTAGTTCAAATCTAGTTCATTTCGATAAAAATCAATTTTTATCTTTTCAAATTCGGATTTTTTCATCCCAATTCTTCACAAAACATTTCTTATGATTTTACACAAATTATTTCTATTTTTAATAATTTTATCAAGGCCCGTACAGTCGATTTCCATCAACGGCCATCAAACTGCACTTACAGCGACCTTTTCCAGAATTGATTCGGACATAATTCCAAATCCAACCGTTAGATTTCAAATCTCTAATATTTGTTAGAAAGCTCTTTTCGATACGAACCCAACGGCTCTGGTTTTAGGAGAATCCGACGGTCGGATCTCCCGCAATATCCATTCCAAGTCAATGGTTGAAATTCGCGAACTACCGCAGCGCGTCGCGTTCTATTCAGGCCATTATATATATTATATATATTTCTTCGATTTACTTTTTAAAACGTATTATATAAATCGTTTTAAATTCGTTTTCAAAACGATTTCAACTTCCTTTTCAAATTCAAATCAAGATTGAGATTTTCAATATAAATCCGTTTTAATTTCATTTCAAATCGATTTCAATTCAATTTAATTCGAATTTCAATTCATTTCAATTTAATTCGAATTTCAAATCATTTCAATTTAATTTGAATTTCAATTCATTTCAATTTAATTCGAATTTCAATTCATTTCAATTTAATTCGAATTTCAATTCATTTCAATTTAATTCGAATTTCAAATCATTTCAATTTAATTCGAATTTCAAATCTATTCAATTTAATTCGAATTTAAAATCTATTCAATTTAATTCGAATTTCAAATCATTTCAAAATATCATATTTTGAAATCACTTCCTTTTCTATATTCATTATAAATATGAATAAAATCGATATAAATATCGTTCACGTCCAAAATGGCATAAATCTAATCAATACGGCTTCATATATTTCTATTTTCAAATATTCTATTTCAAATACTGGAATGAGGCCCAATCAATTACCATATAATGTTAATTATATGGATTTTCTACAACACATGTATATAATAGCAACGATAAATAATCAACCATCATCCAGAGTGCACCACACAACTACATAAGCATTAAATATAAATAATTAACGCTTACACAGTCTGCCAACCCATCGATTGACATACAACTAAACAATCGGGATTAGTGTACATCAAATCTCATCTCAATACCCGTGTGGGGTTTCAAATCAACAAACACAGATTTTATTTGTGCAGTTGGGCGATGTGTAAAATTTATCGTCCCAATCAATATTAGTCAAATGTGTGTATATAAACAAATCGTCCGATTTGTTTATATTTATTTATTCACATTCACGTTAAAAATTATATTTTCAACTATAAAATATTTTTAACTATATAAATATTTTATTTCATTTCACATCACAAAATCAACTACACATCAAAATCAAACAAACAAACATACAAGCCGTCCATGGTCTATGGACGACGGGTGTCGGGTGCTACTAAACACCGTCTGCATCCTAGTATATATTTTTAACTAGAAATTTAAATTAAAGGTGAGAAGTTCTCATCGACTAGCTAAACCAAACGCCACGACTCTTCACATGTAGAACATCTCGCCGTGCTCGCCCTTCGTCATTTTCGTTGTCCGTAGCCACTACATTTATAAAAATCACATTTTTATGTTGCTACTAGATAGATAAAAATTCTATTTTTATAATGGTGTTATATAATAAAGATTATATTTTTATCACACTATTCTCTATATAAAAATTATATTTTTATATCGCTCTTCTTCCAATAAAGAATATATTTTTATAACGCTCCTTCCTATATCATAGCTATAAAAATCCCATTTTTATTTCAACATATATATAATAAAAATCAGATTTTTACCTCGCTACATATATAAAGATCAAATTTTTATTATCTATATAATATTAAAATCATATTTTTACACGGCTACTTCTATAAAGATCACATCTTTATTATTCCTACTATATAAAAATCACATTTTTAATCTTCTACTAATATAAAAATTATATTTTTATTTATAATAACATATATATGAATTTCCATTCTTTTCACAAATAAAGATCAAATCTTTTAACATAAAAACCATACCTTTTTACCGATAAAAATTATACCTTTATAGCGATAAAAATTATACCTTTCCCAAGGTAAAAATCATCTTATAAAAATCAAATCTTTTTGTTTAAAACAGTATAACCTTTTCATTATAAAGATCATTCCTTCTCATTGTTAAACATCCAGTCTTTCTACATATAAAAAATCTAATCGTCCTACTTATAAAAATATAATCTTTTCTACATCTAGATCTAATCTTTTCTACTATAAAGATTTAATTTTTATATACATAAAAAAACCCAAATTATTTTATCTACATTTAAAAATCAAATTTTTATGGCGAAAATCATTTTCAGTCTAAACTGAAATTCATTGAATAAATGGAGAGAAATAAATTAAAATAAAAAACTTACAAATGGTTTGAATTGGAGGGGGGTCACCGTCAGTCTCTGACTGGAGGAGGGGCGAGAGGCATTCGGCGGTGGTGGCAGGGCCCACGACGATGGAATGGGTGCGGGTTTTTGGGGGTATTGGGGCGGTTTCAGATCCGAAAAGGAGAGAGGGGAACGAGAGGGGAGGGGGGTTCGAGGGTGGAGGCGGCCAGTCGTGGGGGTGGCGATCGCATGGTCGGCGTCGAGCTCAGGAGCGCAGCTCCTTTCTTTTTTTATATATTCAATCTGAACGGGGGGGCTGAGAGAAAGAAAAGAGGGGTGAGGGTTTTTTTTATTTTTATTTATTTAATTCCGAAAAGCAACTTTTAATTTCGACCTCGAAATCGAACCCACCGGCTGTCGTCCATAGCTAATTACCCCCATTCCGAACACAATGGGATATGTATCATAAGCTGATTCGATCGTTTTGATCAGTTTTCATCAAAATCAACATATAACTCTATATATTGAATTTGAACGCGCATTTCAATTTATCGGGGCCACATACTAACTCGAAAAATCCTCAAAAAATATTTTCTAGCTTCGTATTGACGATACGGTCCTAAATAAACTAGTTTCGTCAAATTCCGAGACTGTTTGAAAAATGGTCATTTTCCGGTCGATTAAAATCAACTAAAACTGGTCAAACGTGTTTTCCTTTACCGTGCTCACTTATTGATTCGAAAAATTACAAATTTTGAAACCTAGCAATAACTAGACATCATGGATCCAACAAAAGTGGTTTCGTCGAAAACCGAGGTCGTTTGCAAAATTTCCATTTTTAAGGGCCAGAATTCCATAGCGACTATTCTGAATTTTCAACTGGACATATCTTTTGATTCCCGCTATGAAATTTCAATTTTTCGGATTCATTGGAAATATATTCTCAATTAGATTTAAATATTTTTGGTTTTGCTAAAATCCGGTTTACTTTGAATCCTGTACATTCATTTGAACTTTGAAATCGAATTTTCGAACTGCCGCGCCATTTTCAATTCCTTTTATAATTATAAATAAATATTTATATTCTAACGACGATGTATATAAATATATACGTTCTATTTCTATTCAAAATAAATTTCTCATCGTTATTATTTAAAATAATTCATTTTAGATAATCAAAAGTCGCTAAAATTGCCAAAACAAAATTTTTAAAAATGCTCGGATTTCCGGGTTATTACATGCTCCAATCCACTCCCAGTCAGTCTCATTGTGTTGTCCTCGTCCATACGATCCCATCGGATCAAACCGTTTGTGTTTCTGACAACGTATGAGTAAAATATCGCGTTAATAAGTTTATTCACTGTTTTAAATAAATCCTAACTAATAAAAATTTGTTTTGGGGCTTTATCAAAACAAGAGGCCCATCCTCATCATTAAAACTCCACCCGTGTTTACCTTCTTCCCAAAACAGGAAATCCTCCGTCGCTCTTAAATCCTGGAACCACCATAGCGGTACTTTCCAAGCTCCTATCTCCTCTTCCTCTCCACTATAAATCCCAAGAAAATTACCAATATTCCTCTTATTCAATCCTCTTCAATATCATGCCAAAAGCACAGACTTCGAATTCAAACCCCCAACTCCGTCGTTCAGCTCTTCACGTCGACCTACAGGGATCGCGCGACAATATTATCGCCGTAATCCACCACAAATCTGCTACTAGATGCTGTTCGATCCTCTAAATCCCAAACCAAGCTCAGAAATCTAAATCGATAACCCCCTTCCATGAATTTGCGAACCCCAGGGGCCGTTGCTACTTCCGATAGTTCCAGGAACCTCCATCGCACCAAGTAAAATCAACTCAGAAATGAAGAGGGAGATTAAAGAAGCTCAACTATCCTTGTTTGATGATTTTAGAAATTTGTTTGGATTTTTTCTTCGTTGTTTCTTCACGTTTTTAGAAGAGGAAAGTGGCGGCGCAAAATTTGTTGAGTGCTGAAGAAAACGTTTAGGGTTATCCGTGAAAATGGTGTATTTATAGCATGGTTTTATATATTTTTATTCGATTATTAAATTTCTTTTTATCGTATCGCTGTAGGTATATGCTGTTTAAAAATTCATGTGATCACACATGATATCCAAAAATCACGAAAATAGATAGGTAGCTACAGTTCGACATTACGGTCCTAATGAAACTGGTTTCGTCGAATTCCGACTTCGTATGCTTACACAGCATATTTTTAATCGTCAAAATACTGACTGTTTTTCACACTAAAATCCCGTACGACCACATACTGACTTCAAAAATCACGAAAATTGAAATCTAACAATAATTTAACATTGCGGATCCAACAAAATTAGTTCCGTCGAATTCTAAGGTCGTTTGCAAAACTGGCTATTTTTACAACTCTAAATGAACCCTTTTAAATATTAAATATATTTAAAAACAATTAAATTAAATATTTATAAATAAATATTATCGTATATATTCACATACGATATCATACAGCTCCACTGGGATTTATAACTCGATATTCCAAATCTAATGTTACATCGATATTCGATTTATATTTAAAATCCATTTAAAAATATAAATAAATCGATATAAATTATAAAGGAATTCCTTAGCGACTTTTCTAAAATTTGATTTGGACATAAATCAAATTCTACACAATGAAATCCCGATTTTTCTCTTCCACTAGAAAAATATACTTCGCCAGCTCCTAACGTATCTTGTTTCATAGAAATCCGACTTAAAATGGCTTCTGTATATTCGTTTAAAGTTCGAATCGCCAAATTACGAACTACCGCGCCATTTCGAGCGCGATTATAATTATAATATAATTATACGTTCAAACTGTCGTTATTATAATATATTCGTTAATATAATTCAACTCTAAACTGAATTATATATTATAAATTGTCCAGTTCACATTATATTGTGAATTCCACTAATTCTGATTATTTCAAAATTAAATATATTATTTAATTATTATTTTAATTAAATATTCAAAGTTATTTAATTAAACAGCCATTTAATTCTTTAAATCACTATTTAGATAATTAAATTAATTAATTATTATACCGTAAAAATACGGGACGTTACAGTAAAAGAAAAGGGTGAAGCTTAATAAGGCTTAGATCAAGACAGAGATTAAGTGCAATGGTTGCAAAGCTTTGGGTCATTTTGTGAAAGACTGCAGAAAGACAAAGAAAACTTGTTTCAATTGTGGTCAAGTTAGACATTTCACTAAGAAATTCCTTAGCAAGCGAGGATAAGGGGCAAGGTCTTCTAGAGGACAAGTGCATGCTCTTGAGGCTAGTGGACCCGATTGAGGTAGGAAAGTCACAATTGAATGGTTGATTTCCCTTTTTAACTATCCTATTAGGACTCTCTTTTATTCTGATGCTTTTCATTAATTTATAATCAATTATGTGGTAGATAATCTACACCTAGATACTAGTATTGTTCTGATCTTGTTGTAGGCTTAAACCCCTTAGGAGGTACGGCTCATTTATCCATGATATGTCGGGGTTTGAGAATTTCTATCATGGGCATCGAGGTTGAATATGACGTGTATGTTCTTGGCTTTATGTGCTATGGATTATTTCTACGAATGAACTGGCATGTCATGTATGGTTCCATTCTAGAGTGTGAGAGGAGAGTTGTTAGACTTATGACGTGCCATGGGAGAACTCTCGAGATTTCTTGTGACCTACATGGGTCAGTTATGCTCAGTTTCCTAGATTTGCTTGATGCTTCTTTTGACGATTTGCGATCAGTACCAAAAGTCAGAGATTATCTGGACGTATTTGATGAGGTTAGGGGATTACCTCCAAGTCGTGAGATAGGCTTCCGGATTTACTTGGTAGAGAATGCGAAGACAGTCGCTTTACTGGTGCGCCACATGGCTCCCTAGGAAAGGAGGGAGCTTAGCAAGCAAGTAAGGGAGCTATTTGAGAAAGGATTCATTAGACAAAGCATATCAGAATGGGGAGCTCTAGTCGTCTTTGCGACTAAGGTAGACGGCTCACTTCATATACGCATGGACTATAGAGAACTGAATAAGCTCACCACGAAGAATAGTCATCCACTTCCGAGGATTGACGACTTGTTTGATCAGCTAGTAGGCACATCATTTTTCTCGCAGATGGATTTGGCCACGTGATTTCATCAGTTGAGGTGGAAGAGGATAGTATTGATAAGACTTATTTCAGGACTCTAGATGGATTTTTCGAGTGGATGGTCATGCCTTTGGGCTGACCAATATACCCGCATATTTTATGGACTTTATGAGTAGGGTGTTTTGGGAGTTTCTGAACAAGTTTGTGGTGGTCTTTGTGGATAATATCTTGATCATCTCAAGGAATGAGGATGAACATGCCCTACACTTAGGAGAAGTTCTACGCACTCTTAGATTGCATCAGCTTAAGGAAAAATTTTCTAAGTGTCACTTTTGGAGAAAGGAAGTAAGGTTCCTAGGACATGCAGTCTCCAAGGATGGGATAACATTAAACCCCGCTAAGGTCGTCACAGTTCAAAATTTGAAGGCTCCGAAGAATGCGATGTAGATGAGGAATTTCCTAGGGTTAGAGGGCTATTATAGGAAGTTCATCAAAGACTTTGCATGGGTGTCTACCCCGCTCATCGGACTGACGAAAAAGAACTTTGCTATTTCTTGGAGAATTGATTGTGCGGATGCTTTTCAGAGATTGAAGAGGGCTCTGAAATCAGTCCCAGTTATGACTATCCCTGATGGTGTCGTGTTGATGTAAGAAGGTAGGGTAGTATGCTATAGTAGCAGACAGTTGAGGGTTCATGAGAAGAACTACCCTACCCATAACCTAGAGTTGGCTGCTATAGTGCTCGCATTAAAATCTTGGTGACATTATCTACTTGGAGAGAGATTTGAGCTATACACAGATCATAAGTCACTCAAATATTTGTTCTTACAGAAGGATCTCAGCCTAAGGCAGCAATGATGGGAGGAGTTCCTAGCGTCCTGCAACTTTGAGATAGCTTGTACCTCAGTAAATGGTAATGTTGTAGTGGACACATTGAGTAAGTAGAGGATAACATTGAGTCCTCTATTCGTATAGAGGTGGAGCTTGGAGTTTATATCGGCCTTCGATTTTAAGCCACCTACGGATTTCACACTTGGATTGTTAGCATCATTGGAGGTGAAACCTACTCTTATGGAGCTCATTAATCTATGCAGCAAGAGGACCCACAGATAGTAGACATCTTGGATAAACTTGGTGAAGGAGCGACCTCTAGTCACCAAAATAGATACCCTATGGATGATAAAGGGTGACTACGACGAGATGGATGGCTCTGTGTTCCCCGAGATAGAGATTTGTTAAGGGCAACCCTTGAGGAAGCTCAACATTCTCGTATGACTATCTATAAAGGCGGTGACAAGATGTATGGAGATTTGAAGAGAGTTTTCTTTTGGACTGGTATAAAGAAGGACGCGACTGATTTTTTGGCCCGATATATGACTAGTCAAAGAGTAAAGGTTGAATAAAGGAAACCTGCTTGATTGCTTCAGCCCTTGGATGTCCCACAATGGAAATGGGAGAGCGTCTCTATGGACATCAATGATGTACTGCCCAAATCAATTAAGGGCAAAACCAGTATTTGGGTGATAGTGGACAAACTTACGTAGAGCATTCATTTTGTCCCTGTCAAGAGCAAGTGGATAAAAGCTTGGCTAGCATCGGTATACTCTCAATAGATAGTCCGACTTCATGGGGTACCTTCCAGTATAGTAAGCTACCGTGACCTCATCTTCACTAGTTAGTTTCAGAAGAGCTTACAAGAGGCACTAGGTACACAACTACGTTTGAGCACACCATACAACCCTCAGACCGATGGATAGACTGAGTGGGTGAATAGAGTTCTTGAGAAACTTCTGAGACTGTGTATCCAAGATTTTGGAGGGACTTGGGAGGAGCATCTCCCATTGGTTGAGTTTGCCTACAACAACAGTTATCAGTCAAGCATAGGCATGGAACCCATCGAAGCACTTTACAAATGACCTTGCAGATCGCTGACTTGTTGGTGGGAGTCTACGGACAGACTTCTACTTGGGACTGATATTATTCGAGGGACTTCTGAGAAGATTAACCTTATCCGCCCAAAGAATGAAAGCAGCTCAGGACAGGAAGAATTCATATGCCAATAAGAGGAGGGCTGATTTGGAATTCGAGGTAATCGAAGTATCACCTCTAAGAAATGTTGTTCGCATTGGCTCAGTGGGAAAGTTGGCACCGAGGTTTGTATGGCCATTCTCCATAATGGAGAGCATAGGTCAGATGGCCTATAGGTTTAGATTGCTAGAGAAGTTGGTGGGCGTACATGACGTGTTCCATGTTTCCCATTAGAGGAAATGTCTACATGATGCAGCAGAGGTGGTGGAGCCGAGTACACTTGAATATGTGGAGATTGAGATGGAAGCATCAGTGAGAAGATTTCCTACTCATTTTCTTGGATCAGAAGTTAAGAAACTACGCAATAAAGAAATCATATTATTGAAGACACAGTGGGGAGAAGACCACGAAGATGCGACATGTTAACCCGAAGATGCTTATCCTTTTCTTTTTGAGAGTATGTTCTTAATTTCTTTTCCAAGCTTTTAATTTGCAATTGCTTCTCTCATTCAAGTACGTTTATCGTGTCGTTCGAATGTTCGATCCTTCGTTACAAACCTGTTATTCGGAACATGTGTATGAGACATGTTATTATTGATGGTTGCAAGTGGAAGAAAGTGTTTGCTAGTGGTTTCCCGTGAATGCATATACACACACTAGGAACTAGATCGACTCAGTCACTTACATATTGCATATGGATGTGTGCGCATTTTTAATTTTCAATTGATGAAAATGGTTGAATCATCATATGGATGTTGTATTTTGGTGAATGATTGTACATGCATATAGAACTTATATGTTATACAAGGACTCTTTTGCATACATATTGGACACATGGCACAGAAATATATTGCATTAAGGAGGTCAACTGAATTAGTCGACCGTCTGATTTTCGCATTAGTGTAAGAACATAAACACACAACACTTTTGAATATGTTCATACAAGCAGTAGAAATTCTTAACGACAATGGATGCCATTGGATGATGGATGAGTAGATGGTTGTAGGTGGTTGTTAAAATAATAACATTCTTCTTAACTTGGAGATTTCGGGGATGAAATCATTTAAATAGGGGAGAATGTAACACCCATGATTTAATAAACCATAACTGTACAGTAAAGACAGTAAAATGAATTTTATTTAGTTAAATATTCAGAATTAGGTAAAATGGACTTTACCGTTGCGTTCGACTCAGAATTTTGGTTCAGATAGACCCCGAGTTTGCGTAAATCTGATAGCGTATGAGGAAGATATGGACCTAATAAGATTGTTTGTGTATATATATTTGTATGATATATATTAAAAAATTAGCGCAGGAACCAACGGTCATGGGACGACCCATCCCGACTTGGGTCAACCTATCGATCAACCCATGTCAACAGGGGTCGACCCACGGGTCGACCTGGTAGGCAGAGGTAAACCCATCAACGTGCAGACCCGATTCTGGACGATGTATTTGGACTATTTTATATATCAGGTTCATTGGATGAGTTGTACGGCTAGATTTAAAACCCTAGAATCTAACGGTTAAGAATTAGCTTAGTTAATATATAAATAGGGGCTCTCTCTCATTTTATCAACATATAACTATTCTTCACCTCTCTCTACCTCCATGGCTATATTCTAAATTAATTAATAAAATGGGGAGATGATGCTGAAAGTTAGATTACAAGAGAAAACTCAAGATATGCAATCAACATACAACCTTTTTCAAGAACTATTTCTGAACCTAATGCCTAGCCCTGTGAGTTCAATTTACTTTAAGATATGATATCTAGAAATGTATTATGATAGTTGATAAAATTGGATCTAGACTATACAGTGCCTATAAGTTATTTTCTATAATGTTATTCATCTATGTAAGTTATTACAGTAATATATGTTCTTTTACTATCAGTTGATTAATCAGTTATGTTCTTACATATCTATCTTCCTTATCCCTATTCTGTTGTTTAATTTATTTCCAGTCTTGTTTATATGCCTATTTTATACAGTTTGATTTGATTCTATTCTTCTCCTTCTACTTTTCCCTTTTTATTTATGCTGAGCCTCGGCCAGCGAGAGCCTAGGCCATTTTCGGTTTAAGATATGCATATAATTTAATTTTGGATAATATGAAATGACTATGAAAAAAGGAGAATTGGGCAAATATGAATCGAGAATTTTTGACAGTATATTGGGAATATGGTCAAAAGGAAGAATATGCATATATATATATATATATATATATATACATGTTAGATTAGATTTAATATAGAGATTAAGTAAAGAACGTGTTAAGAAAATGTAAGTAATAGATGTAGGTTAAGTAAACTGAATTACTGTAGTGTATATATACATCTGGGCAGGTGCTTGTTTTGGGAAAGGGGTTGTACACATAATAATATGTAATATTACAACTGTGCTTATTAATGAACCTAAACATGCTAAGTTAAACTTGATTATTAATGAGCTAAGAGGTCCCTGGTTCTGCTATTGTATCGGGTTTTGGGGACTCTTAATTCCTAGTTACTTGGGGGCAAAGCTTAGGGGGTTTGGATGATGTCAATCTTGCTGTGTAGGACCCATATCAGTCAGTATTCCTATTGGTATCTTCTTAGGGGGCCTCGCACTAGGTAGGGGCCAAGGCACGCTTTACTAAACTGGATAGTAAGAGGTTCAAAAAGAGAAGGGTGGGTACGGGTGTGTTCCGGTAGAGTCATAAGGGTGCATGGGTCCGATTAGGGAAACTAAGATGTTGTAACACTAGTAAATAAGTCTGTGTTCTATAAGTTGTTGGGTTAGGGAGTGATACACCCTGCTATCGGGGCTGATACAGGGCATTTACGTAGTAAGGAGCTGATCGCATGGGTAGTAATTAGGGTAACACCTAATCCTGTTATGCAATTAGGGTAACACCTAATCCTGTTATGTAATTAGGGTAACACCTAATCATGTTATATAATTATGGTAACACATGATCTTGTTATGTAATTAGGGTAACATCTAGTCCTTATATACATGTATTGGTGTAGAGAAAACTAGTTCTTGGGATATAAATGAGAAGCTTTACTCGGTCCTTATTTAATCTTTTTTTATTTTGTTGTCTTATACATATATGCCATTGTAAATTCTCACCCAGTCTTATTTATCTGTCGAATTGTAACGACCTGGCTTTTTGATCGCCTCAAGTCGGTAATTAAACCAACTCGAACCATTCAAAAAGACCGATTGTTATTGCTTATGAAGTTGAAATATTAATCATAACATAATCATAGACACAAAACACAGAATATCTCATAGCGGAAGTAAAATTTCCACAATATTACAAAATCTTTAAATTTACATAATATCAGAGTACATAATAAATATAGAAACAACGGAAGAATGAATATAGAGCCATACTAATATTCGGTAGTAAGCAGGGATGGGCCTAACTGCATATAACCTAGTAGATGGATGGTTGGATTTCCAACGAATCTCAAGCTTTGACAGACATATTTCCAAGCTGAAGTACTCAGTCTAACCCAGGTGATACCTCTATTTTATGCATATACTGAAATTCACTGGAACTCGCCAGGTTATATGTCTGATCTACTATATTTTGCCTCTTTCTCTTCCTCCCCCCAGATCCTCAAAGTGGTAGTACTCCGCAATAATTATGATTTTCTTTCATCTTGGATATGGACTTCTTTCGATTTGATGTACCGCTTTGATTATCCTTCTACTTTGCTATGGCTTGTAAAAAGGGATTTGGCTTTGCATTATTATACTCTGATGTTTGGCATTATAAGACAAATGGTTTTATTTGAAGTATTTTGTATTTGATGATGTAACTGGTTTGGAATAATGTTTTACTTTCAATAATAAAAGTTAATTTTCCGCTGTCTTTTATATATGTCTTGTAAATTTTAGTTATTTTTTACCAATTGCGCTTCATGAAACTTGATGCATTCTTTTATGTGTGACATTAACGGACGTGGGGTGTCACGGTATGGAGCCCAGGAAATTTTACGTATGTGGATGATAGGCTGAGCCCTTGGATAATGGTCAAATAGGACCAGGATGATGGTTAAACAAGATTGGTGGAAACATTATGTTCAAGAAAGATTATAATCAATTGTGTACAGTGTTGACCGGCTTTCCCGATTCGAAGGACTCAATAGTTGACTCCTAGGACATATGATAGGTGTTCCAAATGCGGTTAAGGAAGATCTTTTGCCTTGGTTCAGAGTCGGAATCCAATTTCCAATACGAGACTTCGTGTTCTTAGTTGTAAACTATACAGCCAATATAATGGGATTGGGCACTATGCGAGCTAAGATTGATAAATTTACTTTTGAAAGTGATTTTCACGCCTAGACATTAATAGTAATATCAAAATATTTGTTTTCAAGAATATCAAGCATGTTTGGTTATTATAAGGTAAACCTCTATTCTTTGGTTTGCGTTGCATTTTTGATGGGACTTGAGTCTTATAATAGCTTCATTTTATCAAAAGCATGAATTTTTTTGAATCTTGGTTAATGATTGTATGATATAGATTTGGTTTGAAAATATTTGAAGTTGATTTAATTTATAAGTCCAAATAGGAAGACGAAACTATTTTAGTTTTAAGTTTTATGGACCTGTATTCATGTGGAGGAAACTCGTTACGTGTTATACGGGGTGGTCCTGTAATATGCCTTACATTTAAATAAGTGAAGAATAACTGATTTTGTTCTCACACCAGTCCCATGGCTGATTCAGAGTTTATTGTTTCCCACCTAAACTCTGGGTGTCCATTATTTTCCACACGGGAAGCTAGGAGTTTTGGTTTTACAGATATTTTATAGAGCAAGATTCTGAATTAAAGCTAAAGTTGTGCCCAGAGCATTATAATTCTTCCGCTGAGAGTTGTTCGTTGTCCAATGTATTCATTAATGTACTCTGATGTTAATAAAAATTCTTTTGTTTCTGTTTGATGTGTTGTATGCCCAAAGTTAATGTCTCGAGATTTTTGCCGTTCGGATCAGACTTGTGTGGTTTATAGTCGATTTGAAAGGTAGGAATTTTCGGGCCGTTACACAATCTCTATCTCTCGAATTACGCTATCCTAACGACAAACGCATGGATCACAGTTACATGTTGGTTGCATCGCTATCCTAGAGAAACCATAAGAAACTGCAGGTGCGTATCATGTTTAAAAGAAATAAAAATAATTTATTGATTAAAACCATTATTTAAATAAAGCTCATCAATCACTAGATTCATTACGGCATTTTAATTAGCTACCAAATTAAATTCATTTTTCCAAACAAAACACTAGCATTTACATAACGAATATGTATGCACATAAATCAACAATTAGCAATTAATGGCTAATATATCACATGTTGCAATTCATATAGGAAATCACCTGAATAATATAGCAGAAAAAATTTATTCTTCTCAACTGATGTCATTAGAAAAATTATCCAATTTAATTAAATGATGTTTATTGATTCAAATAGATAACACCAAGCATATACACGGTTTTATTACACTGTAACTAAAGAAATAATTATTTAATATTGCCCAGCACTCATTTAACCACCACTCAGTTTGTCAATTCAAACATGTAATTAACAATATATTTATTTTTAACTAAATCAATCAAATAACAATTTACAGAATCAAGTAAAAAAAAATATTTTAATCTACTTGAACAACACTAGTAAATCAAAAGGTTAAGTTTTACTCATTGAGATTCCCGTTATCGCTGAAACGGGTTGTTTTGAACTAAAATCGAACGACGCTCGATTTTGCCTAAAATTCAACAACTTCCTATCGATTCCAATCCAGTTCTGTCATGAAGCTTAAGTCCACACTAGCTCAACGAAATTGACAGCATTGAAACTCGCGGCGCTCGAATCTAATTTCATTTGAGCACAATTTTGCTTTAATAAGTAGTCGAACAAATTTAATTACTTAATTAATTTGAATCACCATCACTAATCTATCTTCCTCATAAACACTCCATGCTTGTACAAGCATATGCCTCTAATTGTGCATGCTATTATGACACGGATCTCTGTACATCCATTCGGCAAACAAATTTCACCATTGTAATCTCCATCGTTCCCCTTCTCTCCATCACCAACATTTCGAGCTCGTTTCCCATGTACAAATCGTGAACCTTCACCAAGGGCTATAGAGTGCAACACTTTATTGAAAAAAATCCTACAAAAATCTGGTTGAAAGTGTTAATCTTCAAGCCAAGCTCAACTCCAACATCCAAATCAACAATTGTTTCTCAAATCTTGCCTCTACTGAAACCTTAATATTGATAGGCAATTGTCGAACACCACAAACAGAGACCGCACCTCACACAACTTATATAGATAAGAATCCTAAACCCTCACAAGCTCAAAGATATGAATTTTATGATTTTTCATTGATTAAGTGATTTTTTATGAATTTTATTTTTTGACGGTTGAAGCCATTATTGGTTTACTGGAGTTTTGAATTGAATAAAGGAAAAGGACGGAAAAAATGATAAGCAAAAAGAAAGGGTGTGCAGAGTTGTTCAATAATTGATGGAGTAAAGTTTATTTTTAATCAAATCAATTTTCTTTACTTCCTATTCAAGTTATCGAAGATTTCCAAGTTAGATTATATTCACAAACCAACATCATATCCATCCTTTAATCAAGCCAATCACCATAGATTCAAATTTCAAAATAAAAAATGATTTGAGCTAAAAAGATTTTCAAAATCTTCTAAAATAATAAACACTATGTGATTCTAATGTGCGTGATCATGCAACTAATCTGATTGATACGAAACTTGAAATTTTACACTAATTCACTATTCCGGATCTGGTGGAACTAATTTTGTCAAAATCCAAGACAGTTTGCAAAACGAGTTAATTCTCACATTAATTAGAACGACTCATTATCAAACAACTTTACATCGCTGAGATTTCAAACATAATAATTTCTTATTATCATTCTAACCCGAATCCGACTTCTATTATACAATTCTACCAATCTAACTCGTATCAAATTTCAAATTCCATTATTTAAATCACCATTTAAATCAGTCAACTAACACATATATAATTTGAATTTAAGTTAATTAATTCCTCGAACCAATATTAATATTTAAAATTAATTGAATATACAATCATTAAAATTCCAGTTTGTTACATTCTTCCCGCGTAAAAGAATTTCATATCGAAATCCGCAACGTGAGAAGATTGATGCTAAACCGATAAACAATTTCAAAATCATTTTTTACTACTTTTGCAAAATTTTCGGTAGCGCCTCTTTTTTGCTTCTAGATCGGGCAAAATAAAAATGCCACAAAGGGCCTCAATCAATCAAAAGCCAAGTGGTTTCCCATATCTAAGGCATAAAAATCACCTAATTCAACGTTTTATATAAATGTGTACCTATTTGTTGGGAAATCAGACTCTAATTACAAAACCAAAACAACTAGCAACTTTTGATTCCATTACATGTGTTTACTTACATAATACAAAGATAACTAGTAAAATAAATAGGAAATGTTGTAACTAATCTCATATGGATAACCGTACGCAACATATAATAATCATATGCAACAATGAAAAATGATGCAACTGATAATTATGATGTAAATCTACAAGAAATCCAAATCTGGCATAACATCTCATAAAAATCAAAAGCAACTATCAGATAATATTATGGTATAATGTTGTAAGTAATAAAAATCATGACTCATGATTCATTCAGGTTTTTAAATCTAATCATCGCAAAAAGTTCACAAACAATCCATTAAGCGTTAGGTTATGCTCAATGGCCCCGTGTTATCACTTAACTAATCGTTCATGCTACCTCAACAATTCAAAGATTCTTTTCCCAAATTCACCACAAGTAAATAACATATCATATAATATTTTTTTAAAGTCCACACAATATGTGTTTACCATTCGTATGCAGTACAAATTCAATCACTTGCATGATCAGATGATTTTAATTTCAAAATAGTATCGTTCACTCGACCTCTAGTGCGGACTCAGATCTGGTTTCTTTATTATAAATCATCATTCTCCTTACATAGCTATGTACTGAAATAGAGAATTTCAAATTCATCTCAGAAATCCATATATATCATTCACCATCAATAACTGAAAGAAAAAATCAAACTAGGATCGGCGTAAATAATCTTAAAATCATGCACTCCAATCTGGATTAAACAAAAATGTAAATGAAACGATATACGTACATCATACGTTTTTATTTGCAATTGATTCCTTAACATACCAATTTCTTTTATTCACATATATATACATACATTTAGTATATTTCCTCTTATACTAATAAATCATTTTTATTTATTTCGTATAAACCATTTCTAAGTTTACAAACTCATAAAAATATTTAGATAATTTTTATCTCTTTAAACTCGAGTTCTTATTAAATTTCACTTAATAACATTCTTATTTAATCCCAGGCTAGATTAGACAATCTCATAAGTATTGTCAAAAATTTGGACTTTCATACTCAATTTCACTTACACACAATAGCAAATGCACTTAGGTTTGTTTTTCTAACTTTCAATGGTTGGGAACCCTACTTTTTAAGAACTGCCAAAACTGCCAATTTTGAAAACTTGATTTGGATTAGTCTCAAAATTTACATGATAAATCTTAATTTTTCACCTTCATTTGAAAATCATATCCAAATGGGTTTGGAAAATTCTTGTTTCAATGAATTCTGACTTATGTTGAATCTTGTACATCAATTTAACCTTTTAGGTTAGAAAATTACAATTGGTTGCACTGCGAGCTTGTTTTTGATTTATAATGTCAAACTTAATTAAATTCATAAATTGTAACTTATTCTCTTATGTTTCCTCGACGCAGCTTTAATTTCAAGTTTACATAGGAAGTTCCAACTATCCAAAAATCGCTGGAAATACATTTCATTTTAAATAGAATTAAATTTATCAAACATATCTAAAGTTGTCATAACATTTCTTAATTGAAAATTTGTTATTTGGATTAAAACAAACTTTGTTTTGAATATTAAAAATTTAGATGTATAAAAAAGTGTGTATTGAATTATTATTTCAAAATGGTTGTAATAAAATCTGGGTGATTGAATCTTGTACATCAATTTAACCTTTTAGGTTAGAAAATTACAAATTGTCGTTGCACTGCGAGCTTGTTTTTGATTTATAATGTCAAATTTAATTAAATTCATAAATTGTAACTTATTCTCTTATGTTTCCTCGATGCAGCTTTAAGTTTAAGTTTTCATAAGAAGTTCCAACTATCCAAAAATCGCTACAAAAACATTTCAGCTTAAATAAAATTAAAATTATCAAACATATCTAAAGTTGTCATAACATTTCTTAATTGGAAATTTCAGGATTCAATCACCCGAATTTTATTACAACCATTTTGAAATAATAATTCAATACACACTTTTTTATACATCTAAATTTTTAATATTCAAAACAAAGTTTGTTTTAATCCAAATAACCGTATATAAAATCTCAAGGGAGCAATCACTCATTTAGAAACTTGGGATTGAATATGGCGATGTCTCGATCATTATTGGAATTATTTTCCAATGACTAACGTTAGTTCAATCCTTTTATGTATTTTTTACTCATAAATATTACTGAATAATAATATTGTTTATTCTTCCAAAACTTTTGAAAACTAAGCTTTTTGAAACATCGAGATTAAAATTTCCAGTTCTCAAATTATACCCGTAAGTTGTACTTATATAATTTTTTACCTCCTTACATGAAATCATTTCATATAGTATACTTTTGTCTAACAAAGTAAACAATCTTAACTGAAATTTTTGATTTACATGTGGAAAATAAGACTTCACTCAAGCCATTGCTTGTCGATCTTAGTAAACCCCACGGGATGGGATATACCCCGATTTTTCAATGCCTTCACACTACCTAGGTAGTCACCCCTAGAAATTGGGGGAGGTGGCCCTCGAACCTGAGATCTATGTCTCATCCCAATTCGCCCACCGCAAACCAACTGAGCTAGGATTGCCGGGTCAAACTTAACTGAAATTGATATTTAATTTTTTAATTTTAATCGAATGACTTAGGAAACTGAATTCATAAGTGTCCTTGTCTAATTAAATCAAACAATAATTTGATGGGAAGTAAATATTATCACTCCTAACGAAAATTATAATATAAACAACTACATAATTTATGAAAATTATTCCCTTCATACATAAAAATATAATTTAGGTAAAATTATTTCATTTACTGAATTCAGAATGATACTATGTAGATTTCTTTGTTTAAGAGTTTAGAAATCCTTATTGATATCATGGGGTCCTGCGTAATCACTCAATAAATAAGCCCAATGTAATATAAAACATATTTACAGCACTAACAAATACACGCTCTCATATAAATACACTTAAACTCATTCTTAGGTGTGCTGATCCTATCTCCGAGTAAACTCCCCACCAAAGCCTAGGTGTTCCACAACCTAAGCTCCGATACCAATTTGTAACGATTTGACATTTTGAAACTTAAAAGTTGACACTATACATCCATATTATTCACGTGTCGAACATACAAATGCTGGAAATACAGGTTGTTTGGGGAAAAAGAAAGAAGATACACAACAAAATCTCAAAGCAGAATGAATGATCTATAATATAAACATGATTGTTACCAAATAGAAAGATGTTATACATACAACTATTGACACTACTTCAGAGCACTATATATAAATCAGCCTAGATAGTTATAATAGCCTGCCCTCATAATTGTTGATAAACACATACCATATACATCGGAAAAAAAAATGAGTGTACATCTTGTCTTCCAACTCTTCTCCTGCCGCTTCAAACAATCCAAATTCGATCTGCAATTGTGCTCAATCTAACCAGAGCAATATAACGAAATAACACTCAGTTTAGTTAGGTAAACTAGCATGAGAAAACAAACCTCAATATAATTTTATTTTATCTTTTTAAAATATTTCAAATAAAATGTATCGTAAGACCATGCCACATACAAACATAGACAGGTTTTTATCTTATGAATATCAAATCATTTCATATCAAAATCCAGTGAAATTATTATAATGTTTAAGGGTGCAATATAAATAATCTTGTAGCAATGATGCTTGTAAGCGTACATCACAAGAATACTATGCATATAACCAAAACCCGGTATGGCATGTTTGCTAATTATGCAAGGTTTCCATGGAGGTGTCCCCGGTACTTCGATAATGTTCCTTCCACACAAAGATCAGATATTTCCTTCCGAAACATTATACCTAGATAGCCAGGGTACTATAGGAGAAACATGGATGGTCTTGCTAAGACCAAGTGCATCACCACGGCATGCCAAACATCCGAAAGTATTGGTAGAAAATGGGTCCAAGTACACCCTATGGATTTGCTAACCCTATTGGTAATGTCTTCTATCTCTGATTTTAGTCATCTTGGATTATAATGCTACTTTCAGCATTCCAGTTAACTCTTGACATCCAAAGATAGATCGTGAAACTCACCTCAACTGTTTTGAAATTACATATGGATTTCCCACATCTCACAGGAATCGCACCTGGATTCCCATACCCCCACAGGTTTTGGAATCTCACATTAATTCCAACATCTAAAAAATATTGATCCTCTTCTGTAGGACATGTATATGATTTTCTAAGTGGTTCCGGTTTGTGTCATCTCTTACGAGTACACACTCCTATTTACCTAGCACTCCAAAAACCAAAGGATCGATTTTCCTTCGAGCTCAACACCTGTTCTTTTGGAAATGAACAGACAATATACCAGAGTAGGGATCACCCCTAACCGTTTAAGTGGATGGATCTTCCTATCATTTTCCCTAGTAGAGTTATAAGCTTGTACATGCAGTTTAGCCCCACTGATGGTAATTGTACTACATAATTCATATGTTTCTTCTGGATATTTTCTGAGTTTAATCCTTCGTGTTAAGTATGGAAAACGTTCTACGCCACTGGTTTAAAAAGAATCTTTCATTTAGGTAAATATTTGATAGTAGATTATTTAACTATCTACAAACATGCAAACAATCACATTGATTTATATTCAATTTATCATGGAAAATACTATGTCCTCATTTAATTGATTTTGTACCAATTAAGTCTCTTTATATATTTGGAAAAACATTTTATATACTTATCTCGACGGTATAAGAATACTCATAACTACTATACTTTCAATACTTTGAAAATATATTCACAAATTGCTATGTAAAGTTTGTTAACTTCAAATCGTTATTCAGGGATTTTGAATCAGCTTATTTTCAAAACATGGTTTGTTAAACCTTTGAATGAAACATTTAAATATTCTTTTTTTTTTACAAATTTTCTTTACAAAACGGTAGTTATAAAGCAGACTTCCTTCATAAGACAATTAGCTAATTTCAAACACTTAATTAGATTTAATTAATTGTCTAAATACCATTTTAGATAAATAAGCAATAAATTTAAAATATTTATTAATTGAATAACAATTGATTAATCTTTAAAACCTTATTAACACATAAATGACTTATGTTATACAAATTTGTTATTAACTTTTCAAATGTTAATTAATAAGCAAATCAATAATTTTGAAACATAAATAAGTCACATAGCTTTATTCTAAACATCAGAAATAAAATAACTTATAATTGAAATCATTTATTCAAATAAGCTTAATGAATGCAGTCGCCCAATGGTCATGTCTCCATTCCAGAGAAAACCATAAGTACTATAGGCGTCAAAACCCAAGATTAAAATATGTGAATTTGATATATCACGGTCAATGGACTGTGAGAATTAATCCCTACATTTACGCCATAAAACACAATAGATCGCAGCTACTGGATGGTTACATCTCTATCCCAGCGAAACCATAACAAGACAATAGGTAATATCTACCCCTTGGATTATGCTGTCTTACCAACAAGCACATGGATCGCAGGAACACGATGGTCCCACCGCTATCCCAGAAAATCTATAAGAAACTGTAGGTGTAATACCTACGGTTTACGCTATTGGATTTCCCAAAGATTTATAATGTTTAAAAGAAATAAAAATAATTGATGGCTTTAAACCATTATTTATATAAGTCGTAGCGATAATACAATACTTAGATAAGTTGTCGAATTAAATTCACTTTCCAAACATAACACCAGTATTTACATAACAAGCATGTATGAAAATAAATCATAAATTAACAATTTACATCTAATACATCATTTGTCACATTTTATACTGGCAATCACATGTATGATATAGCATAATGGGATTTATTCTACTCAACTGATATCATTAGACAAATTTATCCAATTAATTAAGCGTTGTTTATTTGGCTAGTTAGATAACACCAGGCATATACTCAGATTTAGTACATTATAATTAAACAACTTAATTATTCAACATTACCCCTAAATTCTTATGTGATCAATTATTCAATAACTTGAAAAAAAACTCAAAATATCTAATAGTAATTTGAGATGTTATATCGTGATCCCAAATCACGTTCAACCAAACTAGTAGCATTTCAAGATGCAATCTCATTATCCTAGATTTAATTTAACCACTAATCAATTTATCAATCCAAACATTTAATTATCAATATGATTATTTTTAACCAAATCAATCGACTAACAATTTACATAATTAAGTAGAAATATTTTATTCTACTCGAACAATACCAATAAATCAGAAAGGTGAGTTTTGCTCACCAAAATTCCCATTATCGTCGAAGTGGGTTGGCTTTAACTAAATCAAACGGCACCTAATTTTAGCTCAAAATTCGACAACTTTCAATTTTGTCTAATCCAACTCTGTCGTGAAGCTTAAGTCCATATGAGCTATACGAAACTGACAGCGTTTAAATCTAATTTATATGAGCATGATTTTTCTTTTACAAGTAATTGAACTAGTTGAGTATAATTAAAGCTTAATTACTTAATTGATTATCTCATCCTCACTAATCTATCTTCCTTGTTCAAACTCCACGCCTATATAAGCATATGTCCCAAATCATGCACGCCACTAAGATATGGAGCTCCGGACTTCCATTCAACGAACTGATTCAGCCATTGCAATCTTCATCCCATTCTCCTTTTCTCCATCACCACCGTTTCGATCTCGCATCCCCTACACAAATTGTGACCCGCCACTAAGAGCTAAGGGGGCGATACTTTCTTACATAAAATCCTACAAAAATCTGGTCAAAGGTGCTAATCTACAAGTTAAACTCAACTCCAACATCCAAATCAATATTCATCACTCAAATCTCGCTAATACTGAAACATCAATATCGATTGGCAAATATCGGACATCACAAACAGGGACCGCATCTCACACAACCAATATGGATAAGAAACCTAAACACTTACGAGATCAACAATATGAATTGCATGATTTTGCATTGATTGAGTGATTTGTTATGAATTTTCATTTTGGAGGTTGAATCCATGATTTTTATTGGATTTTTGAAATTAATAAATGAAGAGGACTAGAGAAATGATAAGTGAAAAAAGGGTGTGCTACGTTGTTAAATAATTGATGTAGTAAAACTTCTTTATTCCCCCACGTCGATACCCACCCTAATAAAGAGCATTAATGAGTAATATTGTCTACTAGAGCATAGAATAGGGTTGGTTGGGAGCGACCATCCGTAAGTATATAAATATTTCTTTCCTTACCTCAAGTGGATCGACATACTCAATTATTCTTATATGAAACTACGATGGTTAAGAATCGTATTTAGAATAAACTATAACACATCATAGATAACAAAATACATATAGGTACAAAAATAGAATACAACAAATACATGTGCAACATACATAATTGGTTTACTTCAATGGTAAAAGGATATGAATATATATCTACTCAACTAAAACAATAGCTCTAAAGGAATATCCCAATGTAGCAACTAACCATGAATCAACTGCAATCATAACCTAAAACAACTCGGTCTGACCCGAGCAATGAATACACAAGTTAGACTAGTTTGAATATATCAATCTAATAGGATAAATGAAGTATACTATCATTAAGATAATAATTCCTTTTCGTAAGAAAAGAAATATCATAATCACAAATAAACTCAAAAACAAAGAAAAGAAGATTTCCTTCTATTAGAAGGAAACTGAATAACTTAGAACAACAGGTTTCACAGAAGATAAATTCATGAGTGTATATATGCAGATTACGTGTGAACACCACGAACACAAACTGGTAGTTTCCATCCGCATAGACTATCCAAATCCTGAAATTTGGGTAATAATAATTTAGGTTCTCGTAAACACAAGATAAAAGATTCAAAATTTCACAAAATCTCAGAAATCACATAAAATAAAGAAGTTACTGAGTTCAAGAACTCAGCTAAGAGTTCAAATCGTAAGAATCACAAAACTCATAGAACTTAGTAAGGTTCAAAAGATAGAAATGAAATCACTATATATATATATATATATATTTGTATGCATGTATGTATGTATGTATAATAATCATCTCAAATGGTGAAATCATAAGGGAAACTTCAAACTTAGAATAAAAATTAGATCGAGCTCGAAAAGAATATAATGGATGTGGCAAGGTTGCTAACCCCTCTTCAGCAGTTTTGTCTAAAGTAGCAAGGTAGCTAACACCACCTTGGTAGTTTTTTTTCATAAATGAAAAGGTCACCAACACCTCCTCAGTAGTTTCTCTTAAGAGACATGGTTGTTAACAGCTCATAAGCAATTTCATCGACGATGGCAAGGCCGCTTACATCTCTCGGAGAAGTTTTGTACTCCGACAAGGTCACTAACACGTCTCTAAGAAATTTAGCCAATTATTCACGAATATGTCACACGCTCTCAGAAAGTAACCCAATTAGTGCTAAATGAGCATTAGACAGCACACGTTCTCGCTAATTCGTTTGCACCTCGCATGTCAATTCCACACTAAGAAAAGAAACATGGAAATCACAATAGCTTCGAGTAGACAAGACTGGTACTAACCAAAATAATAAACCTGGGTGTTCTATATAACACAGTTTACAAAATCGCTTAAATACCAATCTTGTTTTCTTGATGGGTGCATAATTTTGTTATTTTATATAAGAAAATACTTTATTGAAAAGCGGAGTTTTATTTTGAAAAATGTTGCGGGAAAACGATATTGAAATCTCTATATAAATTAGGAAATATATTAATATTAGTATATTTTACATAGAAATCACTTTAAAATTACTTTCCTTATAATGATATAACTTGCTTATAAAAATACCTTTGAAGATAATTAGAAGAACGTGCACATGTACTCGAAAATCACCAGAGAACAACATGGATTGAAAACTATGGATTCGTGAAAATCCAAGCTTCTATATGGCAGAAGCGATCCAGATCAATCGCATGAAGCATGGTTTAGCACTTACACAACGAGATGAGGAACATTGAAGATCTACACTAAAATTCATCATAAAACTATGGCCAAAAAATTCCAAAATTTATAATTGGATACTTGATCGATTATGGCATAAAATTCTAGAGAATATGCTCCCGAATTAGCCTTAGAAATCATATTAAAACCCCATTCAAAATTCACCAAAACTTGGACCAACATGTAGTTATATCAGAGAAATAACCTGGGATTTTCCTAGGCTTCTACCGACATCGGTATAGCCAGTGTCGACATTGGTTCTTCATGTGTCGACACAAGTCGCGAATTCGCTTAGTTTTACCAAAAAAACCTCTCAGGTTTGATTTCTAACACATATACAGAGGTGCAAACGACCCCGAATTTACTTGAAATTTGATATCGACAAATTAGGTAACACGAACTCTCATCTGAAATAAGAATTACTAGAACAAGACAAATTTTGGAGAAGATACGGCAGCATAAATATGGACTCAGATCATGTTTGCACGATCTCAGGAAATTCATGTTATAATGAACTATTTTAGATCAAAGACCAACTCAATCTTCAACAGAACATAAAATCCAAACTATAATGTGTGAGGAAACCCTCACCTTGACTGGATTAGAGGATTTATACCTGAATTTGGTTGCAAAATGAGAGCTTGAGCACATGAAATTTGTCTTGAAGCAGAAATAATGACATGCACCACAAATTTTTTTATTGTAATTTTGTTTTTCCAAATTCTAACAAATAGACTGAGAAGATGGTTAGCCTAGATTAATTTGTTGATGCCTTAGCTCCCACTATTCTCATTTATCATCAAGGTTTAAGGAGGGATTTGGTTTTTGGATTCATAGAGAGGCCAAGGGTTTTCCCAGCCAAAAAGAGAAGAAGAAAATGGGAGGAGAGGTAATGGAAGTGCCATACAATTTTCTTACCCAATTAACTCAAGTGTTACAAAATCTAAGTGTTACAAATTTTTTCTTATCCCACAATACAAGATAACACTAATTTTCTCCCTTCTAACACAAAAGCACAATATTTAACTTTACTTAAGATTTATAAAACACTTCTAGAAATTTTTTAATCCCTTTTAAAATGAAAATTAATACATTTAACACGGGATTTATATTTTACAATCAAAATGTACAATTTACACTACTATGTACAAATCTTACATTTCAAATTCTAAAATTGCGCAAACCCCATTACTTATCGCAAATAATTTATACAATGCTACTAAAAAATATTTTGGTACCTGAATATTGATTTCCATTGGTATTTACATTTTATTTCTTTATATTTTCCTTTATACATGATTTTACCCTGCAAACATTAGTTTTCACACAACTCATTTTTAACAATAAATTTACAGTTTATTTCAATTTAACATGATTCAACACTATATTGTTACAATATAAAGTTATTCAATCATTTTCAAATGTGGTTTTTAAACACAACTTCTGGTTGATTTTGTAATTAAATAACTTACATTTCCAAACACATATTCACATATTATCAATTATCTTCTTAAAGTAACTTAATACTTCACATTGAAAATATATTTTCACCTTGATTGTTAATCAATATTTTACATTTTCATTATTAATTTAAACCATCAAAATATAATTTGCAAGCACAATTGGAATAAATTTCTTATTAAACCAAATGTATTAAAATTGTTCCAATACATACAATTATATAAATCACCAATTCCTTATTTTCATATCTTGAATTATTAGACGAGTTAAACTTTTGAACTTGCATTTTATCCATTTAGGTTTTTCACTTTATAAAACAACCTACAATCTGTTTACCTTTGATACCCAAATATCCCTGTTTTGCAAGTTTATTTTAAAAATAAATCAATTTTCTTTGCTTTCAATTCAAGCTATCTAACATTCCCAAGTTAGACCAGATTTAAAAGCCAATATTATATCCATCCTCAAATCAATCAAATCGCCATAAATTCAAATTTCAAAATAAAAAAGAATTGATTTAAAATGATTTTCAAATACTGCTATTCTTACAAACGGACTCCCAAAGTTGTTGCTTATATTAAATTATATTTTAAAACAATAAATACTAAGTTTTTCTAATGCACACAATCATATAAAAACTCTAATTGATACGAAACTTGAAATCTTATAATAATTCACTATTTGGAATCTAACGAAACTCATTTCGTCGAAATATAAGACAGTTTGTAAAATTAGTAAACTCTTATGTTAATTAAAATGACTTATTCAAACAACTTTAATCCGCTTAAATTTCAATGATAATAATTTCTTATTATCATTCGGACCCATAGATAAATTTTATTTTACTACTGTACCACTGTAATTCATATTAGATTTCAAATTTTATTATTTAGGTCATCATTTTAATTGATCAATTAACACATATAGTTTGAATTCAAGTTAAATACTTCCTCAAACCAATATTGATATTTAATATTAATAAAATATTTAATCATTAAAATTCCGGGTTGTTACAAAAAACATTGAAAGATGAAGTTACCTAAACCAACAAATGAAAGTAATGAATTAAATAAATGGCAACAATGATCATGTTGACCCGCCTTTTTGCAAGGCTATCAAGATTCATCGACATTATATACTTCGATCAAAGTGACATGGAGGACCGAATAACCCTGGCCAAGGAAGTGGTCGACTGATGGATGGTTAGACCAGAGCTTGAGAATTAAGCCTAGCACAGGAACCTGATACGCAAGCCAGCTAGAGCCCGTGATCTTTGGGCCGATCGAGTCAGGTTAAGCCAAATTCTGTGCAAAATATCCTCTAGAGATTTGGTCCTATTTCTACTTGACCGCTTCCAGCCACCCTTGAATACCGGATCAACTGCCACTTGTCACTATGTGCTCAAATTGTGTCATTCTTTGCAAGAAGAATGCTTCTTCATGCTCTCCTAAAATCCTGGATCAGATAACATGCGCCTCAACCAATTTAAACACTGTAACAACTATAAATAGACTTTTTGGACTAAGAGGAAGGGGATCATTGGCCAATCTCTGATTAAATCGTTGTTGTAATTATTTCATCTGTAATAGATCATTTCATATATAAGAGATTATAAAGTGGACATAGGCTCGTTAACGTCAAACCACTATAAACCTGTATGTGATTACTTTTTTCTTCATTTTTCATTTATTTATCTTCATTTATTCTCTACAATTTCATTTCTTGATTGTTGTTCCATTTTTTGGTGTCAACACTTTGGTGCTTTCACTGAGAACGTTGATATTCTCAGCACTCGAAGGATTTTTCTCTACTTTTGATCACCAAGTCTGAGCAAAATCCTACATCTATTCCAACATCTTTGAACCATGGTTGCCAAAACCTCAGCAAGCACTACCGGAAAGCAGCAGTAGGCTTTAGCGCCGACAGAAGTGGCCGAGGGGATGACTGTTCTTAGGTTTCATTCGGACCATCCTGCACTGCCGCCTCCAGTGCAACCATCCGCAACGGATCAAGTTCACCCTCAGCATTCGCTACTCATGATGAATTTATGACCGTAATGAGTCAACTCCGGGAAATAATGGCGGTTTTAGATGCTCAAGCCCGGGAAAGTACGGCAATGAGTCAATACTTGAGTTGTATGTCGAGGCAATGAGAAGAATTCAGACATCAACAACCCTCCCCTCACTTGCTGGACCAGAACTCGGAAGTCTCATCATCATCCGGAGTAAGTAGAGATCGACCTCAACCGCGATGCCCGTTAGAAAGACCCGAAAACATACAACAATTGCAACTGGAAGGGCATTCAAACCAGCTTGGAACCGCTAATCAAACTCAGGTCGATTTGGCCAACTTAGAGGACATCGATCCAATGACTCGATATGATCGAAGCACCTCTCTTTCGGCTTACCAGAATACCAATCAAATAGCTCAAACTTTGTTCTTCCTCTCAGACGTCCAGTGAATAAACGGGACGTCCGAGATTGAGGAAGTTCTTCTCGAACGGAGGCTCAAGCGACATTGTCAGGCAAGGGAATATGGAGAGTTCGACCGGTCGAGGAAGCCGATCAATATGCACTTATCCCTCCAAATTTGGCTTCCATGGTTCGGCAAATCATGAATGACATCAAGGGCTACAAGAATGAAGATTGGGGATTGACCGTAGCCATACGTCATTTACAAATGACATTCTGCAAGCAGAATTCCCCAGAAGATTTAATATACCTCAGATGTGCCACTATGAGGAAATGGCCGACCCGCAATAGCATCTAATGAGGTACTCATGGCATATGGAGGTAGTCGTAGCTCCTAACACCATCAAGTGCAAAGCCTTCCCTATTTTCTTGAGCGAGGTAGCGCTCATGTGGTTTACTCGGCTTCCCCCGTGATCGGTCCTGAACTTTAAGGATATAAGCGAGAAATTTATAAATCAATTCTACCTACATGCCTCTAATTCAAAGCATGTAACGGCCCTTTCCGCAATAAAGAAATCAAGGGGTGAATCCTTGAGGAAATAACTTAGTAGGTTCAATTGGGCTGTCGTCGAAGTAAGAAATCTCAATCATGAGACGGTATTAATGGCCATTTAGACGGCTTTGACAAAAAGATGGAGTTCAGGAAGTATCTTATCGTCAAGCCTCCAATGACAATCGAGATGTTCAATGAAAAGGCTAACATCCGGTTATGATGAGATGTTCAGTTAGATGAGGAGGATGGGCTGAAAGACATTTCTAATAAAGTCGAGTTGTGTAATGTGGCAATAAAGCAGTCCGAGGATAACTCCGGAAAGGTGGAAGTAAATGTTGGAAATCGTGGTAAGCGAAATGGGAACGAACTAAAAGGTACCAATAGAAACACTGGACAAAGAGAGAATTCTAGGAAACGAACACGGTTCTAAGTTTTTAAAAATTATACCGCATTGAATGACACGCTTGAAAATATCTATCTTGACACATGTAGTATAGTTCAGTGTAAGAAGCTGCCTTTGCATGACTCTATAGAAAAATGGCGAGCGACCGCGAAGTTCTGTCTATTTCATGAAATTTACCGGCATGCGACTAACAAATGTCATCACCTCAAGGATATCATTGAGAAGTTAATTAGAGAAGGAAACCTCAACGAGTGCAAGGTGGCCTCGAGGGACGGGGGCAAGGGACGTTAGCCCCCAAGCAAAATTAGGTAGAGCCAAGAGCCACTACCCAAGAGAAGGCTAATGGGATAATGATCAATGCTATTGTTGGAGGACCTCACCCGGATGGACACAGCATTCGGACTATGGAACGATATGTAAACTCCGCAAAACTTTTTGATATTGGAAAGTACAGCGTCCCTGAAGCTGCAAATCCCATAAATCAAACAATGACGATGACCGGTGACATCATCTTTCGCGATCGAGAGTCGGTCGGTGTAGAACTATACAGTGAAAGCCCCGCTAAATCCCCGCATTATCCCCATTATAGCCCATAGCGCTCTTCAACCGCTACGCTATTTCAATTTAGCATTGATGAACCGTAGATCCGCTTCTAGTCCTGCTATTTTCCACTACATCCGCTAAATCAAGGCTTTTTAGCGTTCGCTTTAGCAATATTAATATATAGAGCATGATTCGACTAATTCTATTTATGAAAAATTCAGTAAATTTAATGTAAAGGGCTAAGTTTAAGGCATAAGTGCCTAATATATGGTAACAATTAATTATACTCATCAAATTTAGCATGCTTAACTATGATATTCTTTGATTTTGTTATATAACATAAATAAATATTAGTTTCTTGTACACATATAATTTGGATATTTGGTTTTACATCTAATGAACCTTTTTGTGCCTCCCCTATATCCCCGCTTTATCCCCGCTACACCTTTTAGTACATCCGCCACTATAGAACCGTTAAGCGCTTTAACTGCACAAGTGTAGAAGCCCCAAGTATCAACACGTTGGTCATAACGACCATTATTGGCCCAGCCACAATACGGAAGGTTTTGGTCGATAGCGAAAGTTCAGTAAATAATTTGTTCAAACATGCTTATAATCAAAAGAAGTTGGAACTGAGAGACTTGAAGCCATGCACGGGCCAGATACGCGGCTTTAATAGGTCATCCACCGAACCGGTCGGTCTGACTAATCTATCGGTAGAACTAAGAGATGGAGACCGCAGGAGAGTTCGAATCCTACCATTTGTCGTTATGAATATAAGCTCCCAATAGAACGCATTTTTGTGGTGACTAGCCATAGTAGAGTTTAGAGCTTTATCGCTCTCTGGTTGCTACTTTTGAAATTCCCAACCGATTGAGGGATTGGAAACGATGCGTGCGGACCAAGTGACAGGGCGAGCATGCTACTCTGCAGAGTGGAAAGAACCGCGAAGCAAAGATATCAAGGATTCAAAAGACAATCGTTCCTCTGCAGAAGGGAAGGAAGCATAGCAACTACAGAAAACATCCCGGTCAGGATCGTCCATTTGCCAACTTGACGACATCGATCAAAGAGAGGACGAAGAACCAGGATGTAGGAAGGCAGCCCCAAACGAAACCACAGTCGAGATCCCAATCGATGACAACGATCCAACTAGGGTCTTGAAGATCGAGTACACCTTGACTCCATCTGGACGAGGGAGTTGAGTGAATTCCTCTACGCTAACCTTCACGTGTTCGCATGGACCCATGCTGACACTTGTGTGGATTCTCACCCTCCATCATGACTCACTCTCTTAGCATCGGTCCGAAGTATAAACCTGTGAAGCAGAAAAGGCGATTGCCCAGAGAGGTCCGCGGCTTTGAAGGAAGAAATTCGGAAGCTTCAAACTAATGGATACATTTGAGACATGACTTATCCTAAGTGCATAGCTAACCCTCTGCTTGTGAAAAAATCTAAAGGGAAGTGGTGAACTCGAATTGACTTCTCTGATTTAAATAAAGCCTACCCCAAAGACAACTTCCCATTACCCAGAATCGATCAGCTGGTTGATTCTACCACGGGCAAGAACTTCTTTCATTCATGGACGCATACTCGGGGTATAACCAGATTGCAATGCATGTCACATAAAAAGAACATACCAGCTTCATAACAGATCTCAAAGTATATTATTATGTAGTTATGCCCTTCGGACTAAAAAATATTGGGGCGACTTATCAACGTTTGGTCAATCGAATGTTTTATGATCAGATAGGAAAAATAATGGAGTTTTATGGAGACAACATGTTGGTAAAGTCGAAGCAATCATCCGATCACAGCAGAGATCTATCAAAAATGTTTAATATTCTCTAAAGATATGGGATGAAGCTTAATCCCTGAAAGTGCTCTTTTGGAGTTGAATTAGGAAAGTTCTTGGGATTCATAGTCAGTTCCCGAGGGATCGAAATAAATCTCGATCAGATCTCAGCGATCAAGAGAATTCAGGAACCTAGGAGAATCAAGGGCGTGCAACGTTTGACAGGGAAGGTCACGGCTATGGGTCGATTCGTATCCAAATTAACTGACAAGTGCCTACCTTTCTTCGAATTGATCAAGAGAGAGAAGCGAAATTTTTCTTGGACGCCTGATTTACAGAAGCGAATTTACATGGACACTTGGAGAAACCCCTTATCTTCTCCAAACTGATTGACCACGAAGACCTATTTATGTATCTGGCAGTATCTATGCATGCAATTATCTTGGTCCTAGTTCGGGAAGAAGACCGAGTACAACGTCCGGTTTACTATATGAGCAAGAAACTAATAGGGGTTGAACGCAACTATTTAAAGATTGAGAAGCTTGCCTATAGTTTGCTGATTGCATCAAGAAACCTCCGTCATTACTTCCATGCTCACCCCATCAAGGGGTTCACTGGCCAACTGCTACGACAAGTCCTATAACGACCTAAGACAAGCGGGAGGTTACTTAAGTGGAACATCGAACTGAGTCAATTAAACCTAAACGTAATTCCACGGAAATCTATCCGTGGGAAAACACATGCTAACTTTATAGCCGAATTTACTACTCTACAAGACAACGGCTTGGAGGATGGTTCTATGCCCCTGGACAAATAATTGAGACCAGACACTTGGAAGTTATACACAAGTGGATCGTAACGATCGACATTCCGGTTTCGGCATTGTATTGTCAACTCCTGAAGGGCGGTCGGTCTATTATGCCCTAAGATTTAATTTCTATGATACCAACAATGACTCCGAGCACGAAGCCTTGATTGTAGGGCTCAAGCTCGCGAGTGACTTAAGAGTAGCAGCACTAAATATTTTTTGTGATTCACAACTTATTTAATTTCAAGTACGAAGAGAGTATCAAACTTAGGGGGTTTGACTTGCCGCCTATCTCAATCAGGTCGAAGAGTTATTGAATGAATTTGATCAGTATAACATCTCCCACATTCCCAGAGAAGAAAACTAAAAGGCAGACAGATTGGAAAAACTTGCCAGCTCTTATGATCCAAGCGAAGAAGAACTAGTCCCTATAGAGACTTTGAGCACTCTGAGCCTAGATCAGATGGAGGTCAATCAATCAGAAACCGAACCCGAAAGGGAATCATGGATGACCCCCATGAATAATTTTGTCCTGCGTGGGACTCACCCAAAAAGAAGGAATGAGAAATGAGCCCTCATAAAGCAGGCCTCCAGGTACACCGTCCAGCAAGACCAGCTTTACAGAAGGGGTTTCTCAGTTCCAATGCTCCGATGTGTGGCTAATAACGATGTCAAGAGAGTATTGAGAGAAGTGCATGAGGGAGAATGTGGTGCTAATACGGGAGGACAAAACCTAGCTAAGAAAGTGTTGTGGTATGGATATTTCTGGTCGACCGTTAACAAAGATGTAGCCAATTATTCCAGGCGATGTGACCCATGCCAACGGTTTTCTCAGATTCCACGGGCACCACCAACAGAACTCACTCAGATTGTCAGCCCTTGTCCATTCGTTGTTTGAAGAATAGATATTATCGAAAGTCTACCAATCTCAAAAGGGGGTGCAAAATATGGGATCGTGGCTGTAGACTACTTTACAAAGTGGGGGAAGAAAACAGTTATCCACGATCTCAACAAAATGAGTCATCATTTTTGTTGTCAAGAATATCTTATGTCGATTTGGACTGCATCAAACTATCATCACTATTAACCGGAGTCAATTTGATAGCTCGGAATTCAGAGACTTCTGTGAACGACATCATATCGAGAAGAAATACACTACGGTCGTACATCCATATTCCAATGGGCAAGTTGAAGTCGTTAACAAGATTATGAAGTCCATCTTAATGAAATGCCTGGAACGAGCCAAAGTCAAATGGGCCGATCAGCTTCCTCTGGCTCTTTGGGGATATCGGACCACCCATAAGACTGCCACTAGTCATACTCCTTTCGCTTTGTCTTATTGTTCTAAAGTAGTCATTCCTATAGAGGTTGAAGTTCCTTCCCATATAACTACGTATTATGAATCACTATCGAACAAAGCCCTTCTCATGGAATCATTAGACATGATTGATGAAAAGAGAGAAGAAGCTAATCCCCGCACCGAAGTTCATCGGCGTCGGGTCGCCCGATACTACAACAAGAAGTTCTGACCCAAGACCTTCAATATCGACGACCTTGTTTTAAAATGGGTCTTTTCGACTCTCGTTCATATAGGCCCCAAGTGGGAAGGGCCTTACGTCATCCAATAGAAGCTTGATAATGGAACCTTCAGGCTAGCAACTGTTGATGGTGAGCATGGAATGTTGAGCATTTACGGTGTAATCTTTCTTAGGACTTTTATTTAATTTAAGTATTGTAATAAGGTGTGTTTTGCCATTTGTTGTAGCCTATGAATAAAAGCTCCTTCCTGCTCTGTCTCACTACTTTAATGATTATATGTTGTGATTCAACCAACATAGGTTAAAAGCCTACTCCCCAACCAATTGGTCCATGTCTCAACGAGTCAATCTCATTCAGGACTGAAAGGAAACATGTGTAGACTAACTTCGGGCATGATATCGACGCCCAAACCTTCGAACCATATTTTGTAGACCGAAAGTGGGGATGACGCCGTTGCTAACAACGTAAGTGCATGTTTAAACAACTCTGATTCTCATGACTTAAGAAGGATTATAAAATTATGGATGGGTGTGAAAGTTGCACCCAACTAAAGACCGCTCGATCCATGAAACTCTAACCCCTAATGACTAGAGGGAGAGAATAAAAGGACTTATATAATCCTTCCCAAGAACGTTCGACCCCCGATCTATGTCGAAATGATCCTAGGGTCGATGGGAAGACTTGAGATTTGAATTGATCCCCCATGACACTGGGGGCATGAGGATGAAGAAGTGATCCGACTATGGGTTTCACTTGAACAATCCTCAGAGTATGCAATAAACTGGGGACACTAACATATTTTCCTTATGTCATTTATAATCCTTCTATGTATTATTAATAACACAAGTATTTGAAGGCAAATAAACATTGTTAGCATCAACAAAAGTTTTGTTTACAAAGCACGGATCTAAACAAAAGGCCAAAAAATGTGAGGGTCGCACTCGCATACAACTTCCCAAGGGCCTGTAACAACTTACAACAAAAGGTTCCTAGACTTGAGGCGGCTAACCACTGGACTTCTTGATCTTTTCCATCTCCTTTTTCTTAATCATCTCCAAGGTCGCCTCGTTGGTCAAATGATGCCTTTGCTTCTTAGACTCATCACCAAAGGAAATAGAATGACGAGACATTAATGTATCAGGTTTTCTCTTACTCCGACCGGTCGGGACTGGAAAGGGAGGAACTTTCACGGACAAAATTACGATTGGAGGAATAACTTGGATGGAAGGAATATCGAGGGGGTCAGTCGATGGTTCATCTTTGAGAGAAGAAACCTTCTCCTCATCTCTGGCCTTCATATTAGTAATGGATAGGGAATCATTCCTCTTGAATTCCCCCGTGATTACCATGTCATCCTCTTCCGACTAGGCATCTTCAACACCTGTTGCTTTTAGAGGGTCGATCATTTCTACTATTTACTTGGTACAAAAGCAGAGTCTCCTTGTGGTAATTTGGACACAAGCCCAGTGACTATCTTCCCCGCTTGGGTATCGATGACAAGGAATATAGCAGTTAGACTTAGAAATATGAAAACTTCCCAAAATTAAAACGAAAGCACCGATTTACCACCAGTTGAGGGCTTTCTCGGTCTGATAGAAGTCTCTACATTAGCAGCAGAAGCGACTAGTTTATTTTGGAACAAAAGAGGGTCATCCGGGCTGTACTCCTCCACTTCTTCCGAAGATTGATTTAAGGGAGGAGGAACGGACGGACCAGTTGTAGCATGGCCCACGGACTAGCTGAAAGATGCTTTATCTTTTCTCACGTTGACCTCCCTAGCCGGGATCGACTTTCCTTTCATTTTTCGTCGTTCGGCACTCTCAACTCACTCAATATATTTTTCCCTCTGCTAATGCCTCTGGCTCTCCATCGCACAAGAATTGAGCTATCAAAGCTGCCTCGTTCACCGGTTTCTCCTCCATGGCATGAACACCTCCCACGTATCTACCAATACTCGTTGATGATTGTCTAGCCACAAAAGATCTCTGCAACCAAGTAATCAAGCAAAAAGCACCACTGCATTATCTCCATACTCAGTGTGCATCTCTTCTGTCTTTGCCGCATGGTCAGCCTTAATAATTTGGATGTCAACCTCATGTTGAAGTTGGGCATTGTTGGCATTCTCGATCACACCCTCGACCTTGTCTTCAGCCTGCCTTCTAGCTATTTCGGAGGCGGCAACTCGGGTCTTGAGATACTGTATCTCCAAATCCAAACGCCCTTCATCACCCTTTAAAATTTCGTTTTCAGCTTTCATGGATGCACACTCTTACCCCCATAGATTTTACTTCATCTTAAGTAGTTCAGAAGAGAGAAGACGATCGATCCAATTCAATACGAAGCTGTTCGGTTTTGGCTCCCAACTCTTTCATGGATCTCTCGCACTTCTCTTTGAGAACAGGCACCCGAGCCTTACAACTTTCCAGTTCTTCTTTTACTTTTTCCAGAGTTTCCTTGTCGGTGTCCAGCTCTGTCTGCATTCTCCCATTCTCCGCCTCCATGTTTATAGCAACGTCACTAGCACGCCTGGCAAATGCGTACATGGCCTCATATTGGGTTATAGCAAAATCAACACCGGACTGACCCGGGAGCGAAAGTTTTGTGGGAACGGTTGAAGGTCGGGGACAGACTTGATTCCGGCAAATCGAAGGCAAGGAAAACTTTCCTCCATTTCTTTGATTCATTCAACCGATGTCATCTCTTGGGTCAAAGGGGCTGACATCTAGAGACTTTTTCCAAGGCACCTAGAGGGAGGGGTAGAACCCTGATCACGAACGTTAGCTGAATGTGCCTTGGGAGGAAGATCGGTCAAAGGCTTGGGAAGGGGAAAAGCGAATTGAGAGTGTTCACTTGTAGTTTTGTCATCACCTTGGGGTCTTATCTAGAGAATGAGAAGTGGATCGATGCGTGTGTGTCTCACGCTCCTTATCTTTCCTCTTCTCCAGAGTTCTCTTCTTCTCTTTCTCCTCGTTATCTCTCCTATGCTTTTCCTGGTCGTCCCCTCCTACCTTTCTCGATCCTTCCTTTCTTGATCCTTCTTTTCTCGATCCTTCCTCTCCCAATCCTTCTTCTCTCTTTCTTTCTTCTCTTTATCATCATCCCTGATCATCTTTCCAATACCACGGTCGGACGATCAGGACCACCTCTTTTCATGAGAGAGAAAAAATTATCATGATAGTATCTTCTTTCCATGATGCCTAAAAAAAAACTTTGGTCAATATTTAATATATACAAGAGAAAACAGTGTTGTAACGTGTAGTGCTCGTGTTGTTTATGTCCAAAGCGGTTCTCCTTAGACCGAGCCTGGGACTTGGCTCGTCTCCTTCACTTATTTTGGTTCAGCAAACATATAATCTTCCCCGGACTTGGAGAAGAAAGTAGCTGAATCTAGGTTTTGGGAAGAGAGGATCGCATCAGGGAGCCCCAGATTGTTTAAACCATCATATGGAGATTCCACTTCTCCTTCCCAGGAGTCCTGATCGAGAGAACGATCCTTCCCAATAACAGGACCTTTCTGATGATGATCGTGAGGTTTTTCCATAATTAACTCTCTTGAGACTTTTCAGTAACATTCGCAACCGAGCCTTTCCGTGCCTTTAAAAGGTCGGCCTCCATTCTGAGTTCTCTTTTAGAAAATAATTCCCTTTCCTCGGGGGGTGACCGACAGTGGCCACTTTCTCCCCAAACGCAGGTTAGTTGGACTGCTTCTTGACTGGACGCACACTTTCGGTAGTGGTCGATACATTTTCGGTTAGGGGCACCTATACTAGAACAGCAATCGAGGGAGAAATTCGATTTACTATGGAACCTAATGACTTGTTCACATCAATAAGATGGTAGCGATGCAAATATGCATCGGTCAGACATTTCCCAATGCTTCGGCTTTCCATGTCTAAGCCAGCCAACATATCAAACCGCTCTTGGAACTCTATCTCCGTAGGATTTTTGGGGTCACCATCTATATAAAGATGATCTATGTAAGAGGCCTTCTTATGGGTCGATAAACTAAAATGTGAAACTTACTACTTTGGAGCCAACAACGGGCACATCTTGGTTGTTGAAGGACATAGAACCATTCTTGTTTGATATCCCCTGGTTTGCATGGTATGTCTTCAATTATCTTTCGATAACGGACAACTTCGAAGAAAGTGAAAGAAGGGGAATTTCCATCTCGATGCCTGAAGTTGAAGAAAAAGACTATGCCTTTGAACATTGGGGGTTGGTGCAAGTGTTCCACGAATAAAATGTATAGTGACAACAGACTAGTATATGCTACTGGATGGAGTTGCATCGGTGCTATATTCATCCGCCGTAAAAAGTCCATTACAAAAGGAGAAAATGGAGGAATGGCCCCCGCAAAACACATTGGGATAGTTACTATTATGTACCCGATGGGTGGGTTATGGGGGCGGTCACCCTCTCGAGGAACGCGGACATCTTCCTAAGGGATATTACATTTAGCGCTCAACCTCTTCAAATGCTTTAAACTCAACTTACAAGGTGAAGTGTCTGAAGGGATTTCCAGAATTGCGGCACCAGAGAGAGCGTCGGGTGCTTCTATCGCGGTTGTCACCCTATTGTTCCTCCTGTTTCCAAGCAAGTGGCAGGTTTGTTGACCGATCTTGAATTTCAGTGATCAGGCCAGGATCGAAATTGGTTCCAGACTCAGAGGCCGAGAAACTATCTAAGTCAACCGAAGTGGATAGAACTTCACCATTTCCTACCTCAGTACCATGAGTCTAATTTCTCCTGGTCATTTGTATGCTATTCATAAGAAATTATTTGTTAGAATACGGAAGATTGTGACCCCCCCCCCAAGTGTGTGTACTAATGCACATATATAATGGAATAATGATATAAGAAGAAGACAACAATGAAAGGCATGCACAAGATTATGCTGCCCTATCCCAGTTATCTAAGATATGCGAGTGAAATAAGTGAGTCGGTTCGAAACTGGGAATATAGGCATGTGTTAACCGACTACGATGGTTGCAATGATAAGTATGTGGTTCAAGGGACTTTTTGAGGAATATTAGTGGTCTTCTCGACCTAGGACTTAATTGTACTTCCATGTATATTGAGGGAATGTCATTGCCAATCAGACCTAAGTTTTTGCAACGTAGATTCCACAAACCGATCTTGAAGTCACTTCTGTCTTTTTCTACTTTACCACATCAAGAGCCTACATCATTACCAGAACACGCCCGTCCAATCACACCCCCTGTTCCACTACTATATGTCCTTGGAATTAATGGCGCCTCGAAATTCAACATGATTTGAAGACCAAGATACCTCTTCTTCACCGACTATCATCACTATGCTACTAGAATCGCCTATGACCGCCGCCTTACCACCGGATCATGATTCTGACGAACTCGACGTTGGCGATTCAAACCACATATTATATTGCATGCAGATTAAAATAGGAATAGAGAAAAGCGGGAGATTTTCGTGCGAAATCATATAAGAATGTGTTTTAAAGATAAGAAAAAGAAGATTAATCCATACCTACGAATAAATCGGAAGAAATAATCTTGATCTTCAACAAAGGAGATTTTCTTTAATTTCCTTGAAAAGTAACGGGTTTGGCTGTAGTAAAAAAGTGAAAGTAAATAATGGAAGTGTGCCAGCCTTTTATAATAGGACTGGGGGACTCTTCATATTCTATTGACATCACCATTGATCATGACTATGGGGTTAGAGTGTCAATCCAATAACGAGCCAAGCCTATACAAATAGGCATATATCTGCAAAGCTTCATCATTTCCTAGATCAAAGTTGATTCCCTAAGACGTCTGACTGACCCTTGGCTCACATAATTCATGGGAAATCCTTAAAGTTGATACAAACGTGGTCAATGATATCCCTATGTTAATATATGATCTAGAGTGAAAAAATACAAAGCCTGCCCCGTTCTTAACATGACACACTTTGGAGGCAGAGTGTCGACCAGCCTTTTAGCAAGGCTTTCAAGATTCATTGACATTATAGGCTTCGGTCAAAATGGCATAGAGGACCGAGTAACCTTGGCCAAGGAACCAATCGACCGATGGATGGTTCGACCTGAGCCTGAGACCTAAGCCAAGCACAGGAACCCAATATGCAAGCCAATCAGAGCCCGTGATCTTAATTCCAATCAAGTCAGGCCAAGCCGGATTCCATGCAAAATATCCTCTTGGAGATTTGCTCCTATTCCTACTTGACTGCTTCCAGCCACCCTTGAATACCGGATCAACTGCCACCTACCACTACATGCTCAAATCATGTCATTCTTTACAAGAAGAATGCTTCTTCATGCTCTCCTAAAATCCTGGATCGGATAACACGTGCCTTAGCCAATTTAAACACTATAACATATATAAATAGATCTTCTAGACATAGAGGAAGGGGATCTTTGGACAATCTCAGATTAAGTCATTGTTATGACTATTTCATTGGTAATAGATCATTTCATATATAAGAGATTATAAAGTGGACATAGGCTCGTTAACGCCGAACCACTATAAACTTGTGTGTGGTTGCTATTCTCTTCATTTTTCATTTATATATCTTCATTTATTCTATACAATATCATTTCTTGAGTGTTGTACCATTTTGGTATCAACACATTATTTAACATACAGTCGATAATTTTAGACATTAAAATATAAGTGACAATAACTAAAATATGAAAATCCTTTCGATATTCTCAAATACAAAACTATCATTCTGAGAGAATTAAAGATTGCACTAAATATTTCATCTCATTTTTTCTAATATTATAATGCAATTTGTGGAAAGAAAAATATAAAATACAGCAAGATTTGCTTTTGTCGTTTCCTTATTAATTTAATTTAAAAAAAATTTAGACCATAAAAATAAGGGGATTGTGAATGGGAATCCATTTTTGTTAAGAGGGGTCTATTTTAAGGAGACTCCAATTTAATTTTTATTTGTTGTGGGGTATTTGGATTTTAAAAATAAAAAAATTTAGACTAAAATGCCCCATGCCTCATCACCTACTGTATGATTCTCCCCTAAACTATATCGTTCCTATTTTATTTCAGTTTGATCAACACACGCCGCGATTTGGTAAAAAAAATCGAAGACTGAAACCGTCAAATTCATCAATAGGGAACAAAACATCAAATTTCACCATCCAATTCCAATACGAATCTGATGCCCTCTAATACCAACACAACTTTCAATGTTTCCATCACCTTAACTGCATCCATTTATAATTTCATACCCAGCATTAATTTTTAATCATTAATTTATACTCATTAATTAGGGTTTAAGATTTAAGATGTACATTAAGGAGGATTAGGGTTAGTACTGGAATTTTTATTTATATGTTTAAAAGGAGGCTAATTTATTTTTTCCCCTACTTAAAAATTCATAAAAAATTAAAAAATTGTCCCCCCTTTAACTGATTAAAAGTGGAGTCCCTTTAACAATTCCCAAATTCAATTTAATTTCTAAGAAAAATTAATTTTTAAAGATTTAAATCGTTACTAGCATAACTTGGAAAAGGAGTTATTTTATCACTAGAAATATATGTCAAGTTGTCATTACGCATGACCTCATTAGAAGTAAAAAGCAGCATCTACCAAAAAATGGTTAATTTTTTCCCCAAATATCTTTGTAGCTTCTTTGCACATAATTCCATTAACCTTGGTAGTCATATGATTTAACAAATGCATGAAATAATTAATTTTCATTTTTAATTGTTTTTCATCATAAAGTAATAGCAATATCCACATTCCTTTGGTATATCTTATCTATATCATAAATAATATTTTAGCACGTCACATATTATTTCTCAAGCATGGTTGAATGATAGAAAAATGTATATCATAAATAATAGTTTACTTGTTACGAGGTATACATTTCAGGACCATCTACATAATGTAGTTAATAATATTATTTCATTCCAAGCCTCTTCATGGAATATATTGCAAGGCTATATTTTTACCACATAATTTAATATTTTTTCAGTTTAAAGAAATTATCAACTTATGATAGATAATTATAAGAAACAAAGATTATTCTGTAGAATATCATCTGAGAACAACTGATGATTCAAAACTGAATTTCAACCATTCTCGAGTATCACAAATGAACAATTACAAAAGTATTTTGGCGCCTAAGATTAGGGCGAACGACATGGAGAATTGGAAATGACAATAAAACCCGAAAGAGGCAAAATTACAACATACCTTATTACAATAAATGGCAATCTATGGTTTAGTCTTTATAACCAAAGTCTAAATAGACGGCACGGATTAGAGAAAACAAACCAAATTATTAACTCAAAATATAAAAACAACAAAAACCGAAAAATCATGAAGAAGCTCACCTTTGTAGAAGATTCTTCAAATAGGACAAGTATATAGGATAAATAGAAAAAGCCCTTTGGTTTAATATGCATAAATGACAATTTCAAACTGTCAACTCCCTAAGTTTGACCTTTATTGGTAGGATAATTTTCTATCAATGAAAATTGAGAACCAAATCGATATTGTGAAAGAAATGAATATAACGGTGGTAACTAAAAGAAAAAAGCTTCAACTAATGAATGAGAATTATGGGTTTAGATTGGGTGGAAGGAAAGTATTGAGAAGGTGAATAATGATGTTCTTATGTAAGAGAATAAAGATAATAATTGCATAAGGTTTCATCAGATCAATTTTAATTTTGAGCAAAGTTTGACTCGGGGAAAATAAATGGGAATGTTACTAATGATCTGCTGATATAAGAAATTGAAAGAACCGATATATAATTAAACCTAAATTTAGGGTTAAGTGAAAATTTCCTCAAATTAATGTGGGAGGAGTAGTTTGGCTGAAAATGAATAATATATGAGAAAACAACGAGTCCACTATTCTCTTTCTTATATAGTATAACAATATAGATATACCTATATCCGAGATTGACTCAGAATAGAGAACATAAGTTGTATCATATTATATATATATATTAATAATTAGAATAAAAACATGATATTTTAGTATTTTCTAAAATATTCTTACGTATTTGTATCTTTAATAATAGTTATAATAGCTTTAGTGTCACAATTTTTAATGTTAACTTGAACTATAAAAAATGTCGCTTTTTTTTTTGAATTTGAATTTGTTCAGGAGGGAAATTAACGAAAGAATTATATATTGCAACTTAGAAATACAAATTCAAATTGACTACATAATTTTAAATGCAAAAATTTGTGGCAAGAAAGGTAGAATATACAACAAGATCTGTTTGGTCGTTTCCTTATTAGTTTTTTTTTTTGGACCTTGAAAATAATTCAATACAATTTCAAAAGCAAGTTTATTTTATAAAGTTTTAAATTATTGCTAACTTAACTAGGAATATGAGTTATTTTACCATCCGAAAATATATGTCAAGTTGCCATTACACATGACCTCATTAGGAGTAAAATGCAATACATATCAAAAAAGGGTTAATTGTTTTACAAAATATCATCATAGTTTCTTTACACATAATACCATTAACCTTGGTAGTCACATGATTTAAAAAATACATGAAATGTTTAAATTTCATTTTTTTTTATTTGTTTTTTCATCATGCAGCAATAGCAATACCCATGTTCCTATGGAAAATCTTATGTATTTTATAAACAAAGTTTTAACATATCACATATTATTGCTTAAGCACAGTAGAATGAAAGAAAAATGTAAATATGTTGGACAACATTAATAAAATTCCAAAATATGTATAATGCCCATGAAGAAAACAAAACAAAATGTTGGAGTACTAATCTGTATAATATGCTTAAGAGGAAGTTTACTTGCTATGGAATATACATTTTAGCACCATCTACAGAATAAAGTTAATATAATTGCTTCATGCCAAGCCTGTACATGGATTATATTGCAAGGCTATATTTTTACCATATAGTTTAATTTTTTTTTCCAGTTAAACAAATTATTAAATTATGATAAATAATTGTAAGAAACAAAAATTAGCTTGTAGATCTGTCAACTGAGAACAACTAATGAATCAAAACTAAATTTCAACCATTCTCGAGTTTCATAAATGAACAATTTCAAAAATATTATGGCGCCAATGATTAGGTCTAGTGGCATGGAGAATCGGAAATGATAATGAAACCCCTTAAAGAAGAAATTACAACATGCCATATTACAAAAAGGCAATCTAAGGTTTAGTATTTAGAACCAACGTCTAAATCTACCACATGAATTAGAGAAAATAAACCTAATTAATAATTTAAATATAAAAATAACAAAAAGTGAAAAATTGTGAAGAAGCTCACCTTTGTAGAAGATTCTTCAAATAGGAAGTGCATGTAGAATAAATAGTAAAAGCCCTTAGGTTTACTTTGCATAGATGACAACTTTAAACAATCAACACCCTAAGTTTGACATTTATTAGTAGGATAATTTTCTATCAATGAAACTTGAGAACCAAATCCATATTCTGAAAGAAATGAATTTAATGGTGGTAATTGAAAGAAAAAAAAGCTTCCCCAAATGAATGAGAATTATGAGTTTAGATTGATTGGAAGGAAAGTACTGAGAAGGTGAATAATGAAGTTCTTATGTAAGAGAATAGAGATAACAATTAAATAAGAGAATTGTTAAAGGGACTCCACATTAGGTTAAGAGGAGGACCAATTTTTAGTTATTGTATAATTGTTATGGGGAACACAAAATTAAATAAGCCTCCCTTTAAACATACAAATTAAAATTCTGATATTAACCCTTTATAATCCTCATTAATATAAATCATAAAACTTAAACCTAAACTAATGCTTATAATTTAATGTTGCACATAAAAATAAAAAAATGGATATAGTTAATGTAATGGAGAACCAAGAAAGTATCTTAGGTGATTAGAAGACATCGGAGTAGTTAATTAATTGTAATTTCATATTGGAATTGGTATGGTTAATTTAAAATAAATCCTGAAACAAAATTTTTGATGTAATATTGTAACGACCCGTATTTTCCCATATAATAATTAATTAATTTAATTATATAAATAGGGATTGAGAGATTGAAATGGTCGTTGAATTAAATTATACTGAATACTTAATTAAAATAAATAATATAATAATATATTTAATTTCTGAAATAGTCAGAAATAGTGGAATTCACAATATGGTGTGAATTGGATCATTTGTAATATTTAATTCAGTTTAGAATTGAATTAGAATAATGAATATATTATATAAATGACAGTTGAAAGTATAATTATAATATAATTAAAATCGAGCTCGAAATGGCGTGGTAGTTCGCTATTTGGAGATTTGAACTTCGACTGAATGTACACGGTCCATTTTAAATCGGATTTCTGTGAAACAAGAAATATTCGGAGCTGGTGAAGTATATTTTTCTAGCGGAAGAGAAAAATTGGGATTTCATTGTGTAGATTTTGATTTATGTCCAAATAAAATTTTAGAAAAGTCGCTATGGAATTCCTTTATAATTTATAATGATTTATTTATATTTTAAAAAGGGATTTCATTATAAATCGAATATCGATTTATATCGGGATTTGAAATATCGAGTTAGAAACCCATATAGGAATATTCTGAAGCTGTGTGATATTCTGTTGTGAATAGATATGATAATGTTTATTTATAAATATTAAATTTAATTGTTTTTAAATATATTTGTATATTTAAAAGGGTTATTTAGAGCTTTAAAAATAGCCAGTTTTGCAAACGATCTCAGAATTCGACGAAACTAATTTTGTTGGATCCACAATATTAAATTATTGCTAGATTTCAGTTTTCGTGATTTTTGTAGTCAGTATGTGGCCGTACCGGATTTTAATGTGAAAAACAGTCGATATTTTGATGGTTAAAATTACGCTGTGTGAGCAAACGGAGTCGGAATTCGACGAAACCAGTTTCGCTGGGTTCATAATGTCGAACTGTAGCTGCATGCCAATTTTCGTGATTTTTGGGTTTCATATGTGGTCACAGGAATTTTATATGACAAATACAAATAACGCAGGAGTAAATATTAATATAATATTCAGGTAAAAAAATAATAAACCTACTCTATAAATAATCTTTAACATTTCTAACCCTAAACCATTCTTTCATCCAACAGAAAAATGCGCCGCACATTTTGTTCCTCCAGTAAACCGATTTACAAGTTTTTAAATTTATATAAATTCATAAAAAATGGAAAAATCCTGAAACTTGTATGTTCGGATTCCTCGAAGGATTCTCTTCGATTCCATGTGCGTTTCATAAGGTGCGAAGTCGATTCCTAAAAGCTCAAAAAAAAATACAGTAAACCTAGGGCACCTCATCACCATGGATTTAGGTGGAATTAAGGGGTTTCGAGTTTTGCGTAGGGATGCTGGGATGAAGAGCAACGTTTTGTGCAGTTTCCGTGGAGTTCGACAGTATTTATGTCGATCAAATTACTGTTACGAACATGATAGAGCAGAGAGTCGCGATTCGTGTATGGGGTATGGGGTCTTTGAATCGGTGATAATAGCATCGAGAGTTTGATGAGGAGTAAAGTGGTAAATTCAGTTTTGAGTTGTGTGAAGAAGAGAAGGAGCGGTGGAAGCAAGAAGTTGTGGAAATGTCTGGGATTTTGTTGGAGCACGTACTATAGGCGAATTGAGTAAGAAGAGATAGCGGGTCAAGGGAGTTGGGTAATGGGTCGGTGTGGAAAAGGGGTGAGCCCATTTAAAGGAAATTAATTATTTTAATAATTTTAATGGTATTTAGAACTTGTTAATGTGATAATTATCTCATACGAATTCAGATTTACGAACGGTCTGATCCGTTGGGATCATATGGACGAGCACAACACAAGGGAACTGACTGAGAGAGGATTGGATCTGGTTACAATTTATAGTAAAATAAACTGTCCATCTGAATCAAGTGATGGTTATCGTTATTAACGATGAACTGCCAATATGAGTAAAACCCACTAACTCTTCCCAGTTATATTTTTATAACGTACTTTTATAACTGATAGAAAATGGTTGTTTGCTGTGTGTTGGCTGTTTGGTTGAACTGCTAGTTAATTGGTTGAAAATATCGATAATGATATTTATTAATCGAATATTGATTCTGTTTATCAGAATATCTCATATTCGTGTTATTCATGTGATTAACATCCGTGGATGCAGGGAAACAGGTCGGAGGGACCCAACTGGGTTCCTCAACATTTATTTTACTGTTTTTTCATATATTTTGTTATATGATGTGATATGAAATCTGTTGTTGATTTTGCATGGTTGAATGATGCCGATCATTGTTATATGGAACGTTAAATACCATAAGGAATACTGGGATGTTAAAAAGGAAATTTTCAATGTTATATTGAAAAAGAAATTTTTATAAAATCAAAAGATTTTATAAAAAGAAAATATTTATTTAGAAAATAAATGGATTAAAAAGGAATATTTATTTGTTAAACAAATAGATAGAATTGAAAAGGGAAATATTTGTAAAACATTTACAAATAGATTAAAAAGGGATATTCATTTAGAAAATAAATAAGATATCATAAAGGAAATACTTGAAAAGTGACTAGAATAGTATAAAAGAGAATTTTATATTTGAAAGGTTTAAACCCGTGCTTCGCACATGGGTATAACATGATATGGAGTTAAAGCAAAGATTTTAAATAGAATCTATTCTAACCGATAGATTGAGAAATAAATTTATAAATAATATTTTATAAATTAAATAAAATATTTATCATTGGACAAATAGAATATATAAGTCAGGACTTATATAGGGAAGTAAGAATCGATTTCAACATCGATATTTGAAACTGAATAAACGTAGAGTTAATCAAATAAGTTAATCAGTTAGAGTTAATCAGTTAGAGTTAATTAGTTAGAGTTAACCAGTTAGAGTCAATTAGATAGAGTTAATCGAATTAGAATTAATCGAATATTAGTTATTCAATTAGAATTGATCGAATATAGTTATTTGAGATAGAGTTAGTCAAACATAGTTATTTTGGATGAGTTGCCATTTCGTACGACTGCTAGCGTAATTCGCAGGGCTGCAGATAGCCTACGGCAATCGGATGTCTCCTGAGGGAATCAGGCGTAACCATTGTGATTGCTGCGATCTAGAGTCAGGAGAATGGAGTTAAATCGAATATTAGCCATTTGAAATAAAGTTAAAATAGACATAGTTATTCGAATATAAGTTAATCGAATATTAGTTATTCGATAGGAGTTAAATAAGTTGAGTTAAATGAATAAGTTAATCAAGTAGGTTAATCGAGTTGAGTTAATCGAGTTGAGCTAGTCAAGATGAGTTAATCAAACCGAGTTAATCCAAATGAGTTAATCCAAAGGAGTTATACGAAATAGTTTATTCGAATAGAATTAAGGGAATTAATCGAATAAAGTTTATTCGAAAGGAGATTAATCGAATGTAAATCATTCGAAGAGAGTTAATTGAATGTAAATCATTCGTAGAAAGTTAATCGAATGTAAATCATTCGAAGAGAGTTAATCGAATATAGTTTATTCGAAAAGGAGTTATCGAATAGAGGTTATTCGAAAAAGAGAATTATACATTGAATTCGATTATATCGAATTCGGGAAAGTAATATTTACTTTCCGTTTTTAATAAAGATTTACTTATTTATTAATAAATTAGTGGTTTAGTTATTTAGTTAAATTAAGGAATAAAAGTTATATTTTGAAATTAGAAATTTAGGAAGAAGGGATTACAATGTTATAGTTATAATCAATGTTTTAAAATAAAGAAGTGGATTCATAAATAGAATCCGAGTTACGTAATGTGACGGCCCGCCTCGCACCAACCGAAATTTACTCCAACAGTGCGCTGTACACATGTCCAGTTAGCACGGAACGGGTCGTCGGAAGGAAAAAGGGAAGAAGGGAATGAACATACAAAGAACCTGTAGAATGTCTCACAGCGCATAGGACAAAATATAATAATAACATACTTGACATAAAAAAGGTGAGACAGTGCATAAGCTGAAACAACTAACATAGCAGCGGAAAATGTAAGTACAGCATATGATCCAAAGTTAAACATTATTACAACTTTTCAAACTGTCTCAAAGCAAAAGCAAGGTAAAGGAGGTACACTACTAATGCCCAAGTAGCGACCACCAACGACACAGGGAGAATATCTATATAATACGTGGAAGCCTCCTGCCCGCCTCTGAATCAGCTACTCGCGCATCACCAGCTAACCTGTCTCTAGTCTGCTCATGTGAGCACCCAGAGTAATAAGAGGAGACATAAAACTCTTGGTCAGACATAAAGCCTGGTATAAGCGATAAGCATCTAAAGTGAACAATAACAGGTAGACTAAAACATACCTGAACCTGGTCCTGCAACCAAAGAGTTAGCACTACATACTGTACAACACTCTAAGGTGCCATATCAAACGGTGTAAAGATACGGAGGTGGGGGTGTGCATGTCATAGTGATGGCAAACAATCAAGCATAGCATCCATCCTTACATCTCTCACTCAATGCGTAAAGCATACGATATTCACCACTTCGATCACCCGTCCTTGCTACGATCACTTTGCCCCATGAAGTCATAAATGGCTTCACTGCACTGATAACGTAGCCACTAGTCCTTTGCCATGTCCACTTGCCCCCATGGAGTTATTCACCCCATCTGCGCTGGCTCATAGCCTTACCAATCCTTTACTATGTCCACTTGCCCCCATGGAGTTATTCACCCCATCTGCGCTGGCTCATAGTCTTACTACGCATCACCTTGCCCCTCAAGTCATAATGACTCTACTGCACTGATAACGTAGTCTTGCTACCATCACCTTGCCCCTCGAGTCGCAATGACTCTACTGCACTGATAAGTAGCCCATCATCCATTTTTAGTGGTGAATCGAAGTTATGAACATCGACAACTCCTTAGCACACGTCCCGCAGCAAAGCCCAACCATGAAGTGAACTCATCGGTTCCCAATTGGATCCTGAGCTCTAACTTCCCATATTGGACTACCTTTGCATCTCGGGTTATTGGTCAATACTGGGTCGGGTCAGGTTCCCCTCAAGCCATCGGTTCGGGTCGGGTGTCCATTCTGAGTCGGGTCGGTGTGTTGTCCTCCCCTGTAGCGGTTCGGTTCGGGTTCCCAGCATTGTATCGGTTCGGGTCGGGTGTCCTCCTCCGGGTCGGGTGTCCCACTTCGGGTCGGGTCGGGTGCCATCTCCCTTCCAGTTCGTGCTTCCGCTCCGATCCGCTCCCTCATTCTTTACGTGCTCCGATCCGATCCCTCCTTCTTTATCCGATCTGATCCCAGTTCAATTAGCGTGGCCTTCCTTTTTGCCAGTTCTCTCAAGTGTCAGGTTCCGATCCGATCGAATCCCTTGCCCAGTTCAACTTATCCGATCCGAGCCACCATATCCGATCTGATCCGATCCTGCACTGTTTCCTGAAACTTTTCCAGCAAGTGTTTACGCCGTTCGACGACGTTTTCGACCATTCTAACTATTGAAATCAACCAAAAAGCATATCATGCAGTCATAGCAACATGCATAATTAACCACAAACATCAAAACATCAACATGATAGGTTAGAATGGATCAAACATACCCAAAACCCCATATTTCCCCTTAAGCATGTTTAGGTGAAACTAATGATAGGATTAGAAAAACTTAACCAAATTAACCCAAATTCATATCAGAGGTCTAAAACATTGTTTAAGAATTTATGAACATTTTTCCCGAATTTATTAGTGTATAAACTCGTTAATTAACACTAATTACCCTAAATTAGCCATAATTAGTGAGGAACTATGCAAATCACTCACCTTAGCCACAAATAAACTAAGATCTGAAATAAATCTCTGATTTGATGCAAATCCCAATGCTAAACAGCGGCTCCAATGTTGATGTGGTGTTAATCTCCCTTGATTAGATGTTGCTAAGCTTAATCCTTGATCAAAAGATGATTTGGAGGTGATTTAGAGGTTGGAGGCCATTTTTAGGGTTCCTTGGTGATAAGTGGAGGCTAGAAAACTGAAATGGAATGATTCTCTAACTCATTTCAGCCTCCCCATAACCCTAATCCCGAAATGGGTTATGGGCCTATTCACCAATCACCCTATTTGGCCCGGTTAAGCAATTTTTCACCTTACAAACCTTAATAAAGCCATATCTCCCAAACAGTAAGTCCGTTTGGCTATTATTACCACTCTACGGAAAGGTAAACCATCAAACGAATCTAATGGAAGTGGTTTCAGGTCAAAATTCCTTTCCAATCAAAAGTTATGGCCAAAACAAGATCAGCTAGGGGCAAAATGGTCATTTAAAATCGAAAAAAAATCATGAACATGGGAAATGACTCTAATAGATGTTTCCCAAAGTTACATGACCATACGACTTCATACGGGAAAGAAATAAATATTCTACGATCCTCCGATGCGTAGAATGCGGGTCGTTACATTCTCCCCCACTTAAGAAATTTCGCCCCCGAAATTCCTTAATCAAAACACCCACAAAGAGTCCCGCATGCCTATCAACCATAAAAAAAACAATCAAACATGCAAAACAAGTAAGGTAAGTCTATCCTAGCATGCGGAATAACTAAATTGCAAAGTAAATCTTACCAGGCAAAGAGTTCTGGATACGCCTTCCTAATGCTCTCCTCTGTCTCCCAAGTACAATCATTCTCGTTCTCACCCCACTGAACCTTGACTAGCTTCACCGCCTTCCTTCGAAGTTGCTTCGTTTCGTGCCCCACAATACGAATCGACTTGCGGTTCCCAACCGCCTCGTGTTCTACTTCGAAGTCCTCTAACTGATCAGGTGAAACAGTCATATTTGAGTCGTGAACGAACTTCCTTAGTTGGGAAACATGAAATACATTGTGAACTCCCGCCATCTTTTCTGGTAAGCCAACTCTATACGACAAATTCCCGACTAGTTCAAGAACAGGGAATGGGCCAACAAATCTTGGTGCCAACTTGCCTCTCCTGCCAAATCGTATCACGCTCTTCAACGGAGAAATCTTGATGAACACCAAGTCACCAACGGAGAATTTTAAGTCTCTTCTCCTCTTATCAGCATAACTTTTCTGCCTATCTTGGGCGGCTTTCATTCGTTGTTGAATGATCTTAATCTTATCCGAAGTTTCTCTCACCACATCTGGTCCAAGCATAAACTTCTCGCCAGTCTCTATCCAACATGATGGTGAGTTGCACGGTCTTCCGTACAAAGCTTCATATGGAGCCATACCGATACTGGATTGGTAGCTATTATTATATGCAAACTCTACTAGATGCAAATGGTCATCCCATGATCCACCAAAATCCAATATACAAGCTCTCAAGAGATCTTCCAGTATACGATTCACCCTCTCCGTCTGACCGTCGGTCTGAGGATGATATGCGGTACTGAGATGTAATCCTGACCCTAGAGCCTCTTGTAAGCTCTTCCAAAACCCACTAGTGAACAACGGGTCTCGGTCACTCACAATGCTTTTAGGTACTCCATGAAATCTCACTACCCACTTCATATACAACTCTGCCAACTTGGCTACCGTTCTGGTCGATTTGACTGGTATAAATCTTGCACTCTTAGTCAATCAATCCACAATTACCCAAATGCTATCATATCCCGATCTAGTCCTTGGTAAACCATCGATGAAATCCATCGAGACTTGCTCCCATTTCCATTCGGGAATTTCTAATAGTTGCAATAACCCACTAGGCTTCTTTTGCTCGGCTTTAACTAGCTGGCAATTCATGCATTTGGATATAAACTTCCCAACGTCTATTTTCATCCCTTCCCAGTAGTAAGTCCGCTTCATGTCTCGATACATCTTATTACCACCGGGATGTATAGTCATTTTTGAGTGATGACATTCTCTAAGCACTTCATCTCTCAAACCATTCACGTTGGGTACCACTAGTCTTCCATTCTTTCGAAGCCATCCATCCCGATCAAGCCCATACACATTCATCTCCTCACCGTCGATGTTCATCTCTAACTTGGAGATGATTTCCAATAGATTAGGATCGTCCCTCTGGCTGGAACCAATCCGCTCTATCAAAGTGGGTCTGATCGCCAAACTAGCTAGCATGACTGGATCCAATTCGCACTTTGGTCTGAAATCAAACCCCGCGATATACTCCACTTGCGTCCATTCAAGAAACATTGCCCCTAAACTGGCATGTCTCCTACTCAAGGCATCGGCTACCGCATTACCTTTCCCAGGCGTATATGCGATATCAAAATCATACGAAGCCAAGAACTCTAACCATCTCTGCTGACGGAGATTCAGATCCTTCTGAGAGAAGAGAAACTTTAACGATTTATGATCGGTAAACAACTCAAATCTCTCTCCCAAGAGATAATGTCCCCACATCTTTAACGTGAACACGATCGCTGCTAATTCCAAATCATGGGTAGGATACCTTTTCTCATGCGGCTTTAGCTGTCGACTAGCATAAGCTACAACCCTACCTCCTTGCATCAATACAGCCCCCATTCCGGTACCACAAGCATCCGTGTATACCGTCATCTCTTCATTCCCTTTAGGAATGACTAACACTGGCGCACGCGTCAACTTCTCTTTTAGACTCTTGAATGCATTCTCACACACTCCTTCCCAGACGAAGGCTTGATTCTTCTTAGTCAACTGAGTCAACGGTGCTGCTATCTTGGAGAAGTCCTGGATAAACTTACGATAATATCCAGCTAACCCCAAGAAACTTCTTACATCCGTTACATTCTTGGGCGTAGGCCAATCCTGTACCGTAGCCACCTTCGCAGGGTCCACGGCAATACCATTCTCGGAAACATCATGACCCAAGAATCTCACTTCCTTTCTCCAAAAATGGCACTTAGAGAATTTCGCTTTCAATTGGTGTTTCCTCAACACCTCCATCACTATCCTCAAGTGTCCCTAGTGTTCCTCCTCTGTCCTTGAATAAACAAGGATATCGTCAACGAACACAAGAACAAACTTATTCAACTGATCTCTGAATACTCGATTCATAAGATCCACAAAGTAGGCTGGTGCATTGGTCAACCCAAATGGCATGACCAACCACTCATAAAATCCAGACGGCGTCCTAAATGCCGTTTTCGGAACACTCTCATCCGCTACTCGAAGCTGATGAAATCCTGTCGCGAGGTCCAACTGGGAGAATACTCTAGCTCCTTCCAGTTGATCAAACAAATCATATATCCGCGGTAGAGGATACTTATTCTTCCTCGTTACCTTATTCAACTCGCGATAGTCCACACACAAACGAAGGGAACCATCTGCCTTAGTGGCAAACACAACTGGTGCTCCCCACTCAGAGACACTTCTTCTAATAAATCCCTTCTTCAAAAGATTGCTGACTTGCACCCCGAGCTCTCGCTGCTCCCTTGGTGACATACGACGAAGTGGCATCACTATAGGTCTGGCATCTTTCACTAAATCAATACGGAACTCAATCTCTCGGTGTGGTGGAAGCCCGGTCACCTCCTCGAAGACGTCCGGATACTGGCCAACCACGGGCACATCTGACAACTCATCCTGCGGGATGTCGAGGGAATTTACAAAACTAGCCATAACCCCATCACTAGGTAGACTACCAAACACTACCCTCCGCCCATCATCCGCCCTCACTATCACCAAAAAGCCCTCACAGTCTACCACCACCCCGTATCTTTGGAGCCAATCGACTCCCAATATAATGCCATACCCAGTAAAGCCCAAAACAAAGCAATCACAAACAAACGTACATCCATGACTCGATAAGACCAAATTCCTGCAAATCATACTAAGGCTAGTCGAACCACCAATCGGGTTCGTCACAACCAATGGTCTATCGACTATATCGGGTTCCAGTCCCAACCTATCTACCAGGTCACTAGATATGAAGGAACGGGAAGCCCCAGTATCAAACAAAACTCGAACTGGTACATCATAAATAGAAAGCATACCTTGGATAACAACATTCTTTCCGTTCTCCGCCGCAGTTGGGGCATTCGACGAAGAAGGAACAGCATCAATAGCATATGCTTTCACAATCTGCTTCTCCTTAAGAGGTTGCGGACACTTATCCTTAAAATGTCCCACTTGACCACAGTTGAAGCACTTCTTATCCGCTGGCTTGGCCCGACAATCTTTAGCATAATGGCCCTTCTTACCACAGCTGAAGCACTCAACATCCTTCTTGTTCATTTTCTGGCCACCCTTAGATTGGTCCTGCTTCCTCTTATTCTGAGAGTTATTCTTGCCTCCACCGCCTGCTTGCGGCTTTGGCCCTTCTGCAGATGCAGCCTCAGTCTTTGACTTAGGGTAAAGACTCTCTGATCTCAAAGCTTTCCCCACAATTGATTCAAAAGTCTCATCGATGTGGTTGATAAGCCTTTCCCCCAAGTATCCATCCAAACCAGTAATGAACTTCTCATTCTTCTTCTCAGGAGTATCGATAAGAGATAGCCCATACTTCGACAAAGTGTCGAACTCAGCAATATAGTTAGAAACTGTCCTACCACTCTGCTTAAGTTCCAAGAATCTCTTAAACAACACTGACTTCTGGGCAGCTGGAATGAACTTCTCGCTAAAGCGAGCCTTGAACTGATCCCAAGTAACCTGATCTTCTGTAGTAGTTGTTCTAATGGCATTCCACCAATTCATTGCTCGCCCTTGCAGCTGACGAGACGCTAGCCTTCTCTTCATCGCATCTTCAAGACCCAAGTCATCGAAGATACGGTCACAGCTATCCATCCAGTCTTGAACATCTGTGGCCGACTCCGTCTCGTGGAACGGCTTCCCACCAAGGTTAGTGTAATCTTTGCACAACTTGGCGAAATCGACCCTACGTGCCTGCACTACTGGGCCAGCACCAACTCCGGGATTAGGAACTGCCCCTTGCACTTCTCTAAGCATGTCTCTCATGAGGTCAGTAAACATCACCCTCTTGTCAGCGGCATTCCCATGGTTGGTTCCTCTACCAGCACCCCTCGTGTCTCGGCTCATCGTCAATCTGAAAAAGGGAAACGATTAATGACTCCATAGTGGTGCTAGTGCAGTACGACTTCATTCTTATACTACTAATAGTATATATATAGCTTTGAAAACCAAAGTAATCACAAATACGCGCTCTCATATACCTACTATCTCTCCCTAGTGTCTTTCCCTAGGTTAACTACGCAACCTAGAGCTCTGATACCAAGTGTGACGGCCCGCCCCGCACCAACCGACATTTACTCCAAAAGTGCGCTGTAGACATGTCCAGTTAGCATGGAACGGGTCGTCGGAAGGAAAAAGGGAAGAAGGGAATGAACATACAAAGAACCTGTAGAATGTCTCACAGCGCATAGGATAAAATATAATAATAACATACTTGACATAAAACAGGTGAGACAGTGCATAAGCTGAAACAACTAACATAGCAGCGGAAAATGTAAGTACAGCTTATGATCCAAAGTTAAACATTATTACAACTTTTCAAATTGTCTCAAAGCAAAAGCAAGGTAAAGGAGGTACACTACTAATGCCCAAGTAGCGACCACCAACGACACAGGGAGAATATCTATATAATACGTGGAAGCCTCCTGCCCACCTCCGAATCAGCTACTCGCGCATCACCATCTAACCTGTCTCTAGTCTGCTCATGTGAGCACCCAGAGTAATAAGAGGAGACATAAAACTCTGGGTCAGACATAAAGCCTGGTATGAGCGATAAGCATCTAAAGTGAACAATAACAGGTAGATTAAAACATACCTGAACCTGGACCTGCAACCAAAGAGTTAGCACTACATACTGTACAACACTCTAAGGTGCCATATCAAACGGTGTAAAGATATGGAGGTGGGTGTGTGCATGTCATAGTGATAGCAAACAATCAAGCATAGCATCCATCCTCACATCTCTCACTCAATGCGTAAAGCATACGATATTCACCACTTCGATCACCCATCCTTGCTACGATCACTTTGCCCTATGAAGTCATAAATGGCTTCACTGCACTGATAACGTAGCCACTAGTCCTTTGCTATGTCCACTTGCCCCATGGAGTTATTCACCCCATCTGCGCTGGCTCATAGCCTTACCAATCCTTTACCATGTCCACTTGCCCCATGGAGTTATTCACCCCATCTGCGCTGGCTCATAGTCTTACTACGCATCACCTTGCCCCTCAAGTCATAATGACTCTACTGCACTGATAACGTAGTCTTGCTACCATCACCTTGCCCCTCGAGTCGCAATGACTCTACTGCACTGATAAGTAGCCCACCATCCATTTTTAGTGGTGAATCGAAGTTATGAACATCGACAACTCCTTAGCACACGTCCCGCAGCAAAGCCCAACCATGAAGTGAACTCATCGGTTCCCAATTGGATCCTGAGCTCTAACTTCCCATATTGGACTACCTTTGCATCTCGGGTTATTGGTCAATACTGGGTCGGGTCGGGTTCCCCTCAAGCCATCGGTTCGGGTCGGGTGTCCATTTTGAGTCGGGTCGGTGTGTTGTCCTCCCTTATAGCGGTTCGGTTCGGGTTCCCAGCATTGTATCGGTTCGGGTCGGGTGTCCTCCTCCGGGTCGGGTGTCCCACTTCGGGTCGGGTCGGGTGCCATCTCCCTTCCAGTTCGTGCTTCCGCTCCGATCCGCTCCCTCGTTCTTCACGTGCTCCGATCCGATCCCTTCTTCTTTATCCGATCCGATCCCAGTTCAATTAGCGTGGCCTTCCTTTTTGCCAGTTCTCTCAAGTGTCAGGTTCCGATCCGATCGAATCCCTTGCCCAGTTCAACTTATCCGATCCGAGCCACCATATCCGATCCGAGCCACCATATCCGATCCGATCCGATCCTGCACTGTTTCCTGAAACTTTTCCAGCAAGTGCTTACGCCGTTCGACGACGTTTTCGACCATTCTAACTATTTAAATCAACCACAAAGCATATCATACAGTCATAGCAATATGCATAATCAACCACAAATATCAAAACATCAACTTGATAGGTTAGAATGGATCAAACATACCCAAAACCCCATATTTCCCCTTAAGCATGTTTAGGTGAAACTAATGATAGGATTAGCAAAACTTAACCAAATTAACCCAAATTCATATCAGAGGTCTAAAACATCATTTAAGAATTTATGAACATTTTTCCCGAATTTATTAGTGTATAAATTCGTTAATTAACACTAATTACCCTAAATTAGCCATAATTAGTGAGGAACTATGCAAATCACTCACCTTAGCCACAAATAAACTAAGATCTGAAATAAATCTCTGATTTGATGCAAATCCCAATGCTAAACAACGGCTCCAATGTTGATGTGGTGTTAATCTCCCTTGATTAGATGTTGCTAAGCTTAATCCTTGATCAAAAGATGATTTGGAGGTGATTTAGAGGTTGGAGGCCATTTTTAGGGTTCCTTGGTGATAATTGGAGGCTAGAAAACTGAAATGGAATGATTCTCTAACTCATTTCAGCCTCCCTATAACCCTAATCCCGAAATGGGTTATGGGCCTATTCACTAATCACCCTATTTGGCCCGGTTAAGCAGTTTTTCACCTTCCAAACCTTAATTCAGCCATATCGCCCAAACAGTAAGTCCATTTGGCTATTATGACCACTCTACGAAAAGGTAAACCATCAAACGAGTCTAATGGAAGTGGTTTCAGGTCAAAATTCCTTTCTAATAAAAAGTTATGGCCAAAACAAGATCAGCTAGGGGCAAAATGGTCATTTAAAAATCGACAAAATTCATGAACATGGGAAATGACTCTAATAGATGTTTCCCAAACTTATATGACCATATGAATTCATACGTGAAAGAAATAAATATTCTACGATCCTCCGATGCGTAGAATGCGGGTCGTTACATGTAAGCAAGTTTGTTAAAGGTTTAAAAGATGAACTTTGTCTATGTCGAGGTTAGAAATGTTGTTCAGTTAAGGTCTGAGAGGTAATTATACCCCAACTTGATTAACTTCGTTTTTAACTAAGGGATGGGTAAGGTTCGATAGTGAAGGTTGATTAAGTGAATTTAGTTAATGAGTGTAATGGTTTAAATTGGCTTGGTGATGTTTTATTTAAACATCTGTTTAAATCAAATGAATAAGTTTTGGAAACATTTTCCAAATATAATCAGAGATATTTTCTAATCATAGAAAATGAAATGTTGATGAGAAAGAATACTGGAATGACAGTGATACGTGAAACAGAGATGGAAATGTTTTCCAATGATTGATGACATATATTTCCTAAATTCAGAAAATAAGAAATGTTGAGTATATAGAAATGGGAAATGAATAAATTAATGATTAATTAAATTAAAAGAGTTAAATGTTGAATGATGATTGATCGATAGAATTTCCATCTGGAAATAGAATCGTTGTTTGCACATCTGTATTTCTTTGATAGTTAAATCACCGACTATCGAAGTTTTTGACCATTTTTCTGACGTCAATACGGAGAGATAGGTATCAGGTTCATTATCTAAAAACCACTCTGTATGGATGTTAGCGTTGCGATCAAATATGATGAACATAAATTGAAGACGGAGTTATGCAAGGGCTATCCTGTTTACAGAATAGTGCCTTTAGTTTGTCCAGTCCCAGGACAACGTGAATGGACGAATGTCTGACAAAGTATATCTAACGGATTGCGTAAGTTGATCTCTTCAAACATACTTACATTTGGTGGCGGAGGAATTCGTTTCTCTTAGCTTTATACCCGTGGTGTTTTTAAGGAAATCAATTTGTGATTTGGTGGGTATGACGATGTGGAATTCAAAGTGATTGGTGGTCAGGTATATCAAAGATACGTCATGACCTCAAGCCTCATCAACCGGGAAATGATAGAAATCGGGCAGGCAGCATGGCTAGGTGGGTCTCTCCCATTAGGGTGTATATTACCTATCTAGAGAAAATCCATTTCATTCTTTTATCTATTATCGATGTTGTCCCTTTTCGGGAAACGGTGGGTAGCTCCCAACCGTTGGTGATATACATTCGATACACTCAAGCGAAATGAGTGTTCGGTCATGTGTGGGCTAGGTTGCAAGACGTTCTTGTTGAACCCAGTGTATTTGCCTCTAGAGATACACTATCGGCAGATGGTCCCATACCTTATCATAGTTGGAATCCAATCTCCAATAAGCGCCCGCGGTTTTGTTTGTATACTATATACGTGGAACGTGAGATGCAAGCGTTCTGCTAGATTGTTAATTACTTGTGATTAGACATTATTATAATATCAGAGAAGTATTGATTTTCAAAACTGTTTTGGGTTATCGTAAGGTAAAAACCATCCGTGTTTATGTGTGGATCGGTCTTACAATTACCTTTTCTTTTGAAAAGGGTTTTGAAAAGTTAAACCAAATGATTTGAGTTTACTCACACCAGTCCCATGACTGACCCAGAGTTTATTTTGTTTTGTTTTCCCTAAACTCTTGGGTGTCCAAATTTGTACGCGCAGTCAAGTAGTTCAGGTCTTTACAGATATACTTGGAGGAGCTTGAAGTCGGAGGCTTCGGGGTTATATAGCTATTGTTATTTCCGCTGTGTGTAAGTGTTGTACTCTGATAATGTTATTGTATACATATATATATTGTTTTATTTCAAAGTTATGTTATATATTATATTTATTCGTTCCGCTATGAGATTCGTATTACTCCGATTCGGTTCTGTGTTGATCTTTTTCTTCTTCTATTCTAATTTTCTCTCTTATTTATTCTCACCCTCTAACTTCTTTCTATTAATGATCAGGTATTTACGATGTTTGAATAGTCAACATGGTAGTTTTGTGTTGATTTTCGGAGTCAAAAATCCCAGTTCGTTACGATGGTATCAGAGCTGGTTGCTTAATTGGAACGGATGATAGGGGGTTCTCGCTTTGCGTTAGGTGGCAAACGGGAGACTCTTACCCCTACATCTCCTGACAATGTGGGTTGATCGAGTCGCGAGGTTGGCCATAAAAGCAGTTCTGAGGTACTAGTGTAAGCCACAGGAGGAGGTTAGCCCTCTGCCTTGGGGGATGAGGGATGGTTGAAAAGCCTACCAAATTTCCCAGGTCATTGCAGTGGTATCAGAGCTGAAGGTTAAGTGATTACCTTGGCTCTGTGGCGTGACTCAGTAGAGATAGGGTTAGCAATACCCTAGATTGAGTTTGAGTGTATATATACGAGTGAACGTATTTGTAGATTTTATGAAAATTGTTTTATATTGTGAAGATTTATTGGTTGGGTAGTTTGTGAATTCTGGTCGATCAGTTTGATCCACTGTATCGATAGGGGTTCCTAAACACTCAAATACGATAAAACGACACAATATGTTTTGAAAGAGGGTAAATGGGAAATTTTTACCCAAATTACATTTTAATGATTAGTATTTTGAGTATTATAATATATTGGGTGTGTTGGTTGATTATAATTGAAATGGTTATATAAATAACCAATTAGAGCTCGTATAATATAAAAGAAGATTAATTAATTCTGAATTAAATTAGAATTGGAATTAAAATTCTGAAAAAACTGGGGAAAAAGTGATTGTAAGTGGATTTGAGCTAAGTTTAAGAAAATTTTAAAATCCTGGGAGATTATAAATTGTTTTACAAGTATCGTGAATGATATTTTGAAAAAGATTTCAAAATGAAAGTGTTTAAATATGGGTTTTGAAAAGTGATATAGTATTGAACTCACTTCGATAACTGGGAAATAACTCTGATGATGCTGGCCACATCATTAGTGTTCATTTTCGAGTTCTAAGTGACGGATTACTACTAAAGATTTGTGTGGAATTGTTTGAGGAAAACAAGTTGTTTGAAATATGAAAAGGAATGTTGGTTTTAGAAAAGCTAATTTGTTAAAAAACTCCCAGAAAGAGACTGTTTGAATTAAAACAAATTTAAACAGAAAATTGGCGAAAGCAAATTGAAATTGAATTGAAATAGAACGATAACGAATAAAGTTGGATTTGTGAGTTATGAATTTGTTTAAGTATATTGGACGGGTAAGTAAGAATTGAAATTGGTAATGGGATTTGAGATTGAGAATGAGATTTGGTTTGAAAATAGGATAATTGGATTTGAGAACAGATGATTGGAGATTGATTGGGATGACTTTGGTATATGCTGAATTGGCAGCAGAATAAAAGGATATAATGATATGCCCGACAAAAAGGTACACGTTTATTTTTATGGATTGGTGATTTATGGGCCGATTTGGCAAGCCGCTTGGCTATTTGATTTCCTTTTGGATTAGAGAAGGCCTAGAGAGGCGAGTTGGGATTTTAACTATTGACCGGTACAAAGGAGGTGCTGGCGAAATTTTTCGAAAATTTAGGGTGTTAGAAAATTTTCAGGATTTTAGAAAATTTTCGTTGATAAGAATTAATTAATATTTTAATTGAAATTAAATTGGTTCAGTTGAAATTGAAGTTGATAAGTAAACAAATAAATTTGTACTAGTGAATAGGGTTTGTTCTCTGCCTTAGCAATTTCGAGGACGAAATTTTTTTAAGGGGGGAAGAATGTAACGACTCGTATTTTCCCGTATACTAATTAATTAATTTAATTATATAAATAGGGATTGAGAGATTGAAATGGTCGTTGAATTAAATTATATTGAATATTTAATTAAAATAAATAATATAATAATATATTTAATATCTGAAATAGTCAGAAATAGTGGAATTCACAATATGGTGTGAATTGGATCATCTGTGATATTTAATTCAGTTTAGAATTGAATTAGATTAACGAATATATTATATAAATGACAGTTGAACGTATAATTATAATATAATTAAAATCAAGCTCGAAATGGCGCGGCAGTTCGCTATTTGGCGATTTGAACTTCAACTGAATGTACAGGGTCCATTTTAAATCGGATTTCTGTGAAACAAGAAACATTCGGAGCTGGTGAAGTATATTTTTCTAGTGGAAGAGAAAAATCGGGATTTCATTATGAAGATTTTGATTTATGTCCAAATCAAATTTTAGAAAAGTCTCTACGGAATTCCTTTATAATTTATAACGATTTATTTATATTTTAAAAAGGGATTTCATTATAAATCGAATATCGATTTATATCGGGATTTGAAATATCGAGTTAGAAACCCATATAGGAATATTCTGAAGCTGTGTGATATTCTGTTGTAAATAGATATGATAATATTTATTTATAATATTAAATTTAATTGTTATTAAACATATTTGTATATTTAAAAGGGTTATTTAGAGCTTTAAAAATAACCAGTTTTGCAAACGACCTCAGAATTCGATGAAACTAATTTTGTTGGATCAGCAATATTAAATTATTGCTCGATTTCAGTTTTTGTGATTTTTGAAGTCAGTATGTGGCCGTACCGGATTTTAATGTGAAAAATAGTCGATATTTTAATGGTTAAAAATACGCTGTGTGAGCAAACGGAGTCGGAATTCGACGAAAACAGTTTCATTGGGTTCGTAATGTCGAACTGTAGCTGCATGCCAATTTTCGTGATTTTTGGGTATCGTATGTGGTCACAGGAATTTTATAGGACAAATACAAATAGCGCAGGAGCAAATATTAATATAATATTCAAATAAAAAAATAATAAACCTACTCTATAAATAATCTTTAACATTTCTAACCCTAAACTGTTCTTTCATCCCACAGAAAATGCGCCGCACATTTTGTTCCTCCAGTAAACCGATTTACAAGTTTTTAAATTTATATAAATTCATATAAAATCGGAAAAATACTGAAACTTGTATGTTCGGATTCCTCGAAGGATTCTCTTCGATTCCATGTGCGTTTCATAAGGTGCGAAGTCAATTCCTAAAAGCTCAAAAAAAATACAGTAAACCTAGGGTATTTCGTCACCATGGATTTAGGCGGAATTAAGGGTTACGAGTTTTGCGTAGGGTTGCTGGGATGAACAGCATCGTTTGTGCAGTTTCCGTGATCGAATTACTGTTACGAACATGATAGAGCAGGGAGTCGTGATTCGTGTATGGGGTATGGGGTCTTTGGATCGGTGATAATATCATCGAGAGTTTGATGAGGAGTAAAGTGGTAAATTCAGTTTTGAGTTGTGTGAAGAAGAGAAGGAGTGGTGGAAGCAAGAAGTTGTGGAAATGTCTGGGATTTTGTTGGAGCACGTACTGTAGGCGAATTGAGGAACAAGAGACAGCAGGTCAAGGGAGTTGGGTATTGGGCCGGGTGTGGAAAAGCGGTAAGCCCATTTAAAGGAAATTAATTGTTTTAATAATTTAAATGGTATTTAGAACTTGTTAATGTGATAATTATCTCATATGAACTCAGATTTACGAACGGTCTGATCCGTTGGTATCGTATGGACGAGCATAACACAAGGGAACTGACTGAGAGCGGATTGGAGCTCGTTACAATTTATAGTAAAATAAACCGTCCGTCTGAATCAAGCGATGGTTATCGTTATTAACGATGAACTGCCAATGTGAGTAAAACTCACTAACTCTTCCCAGTTATATTTTTATAACGTACTTTTATAACTAATAGAAAATGATTGTTTGCTGTGTGTTGGCTGTTTGGTTGAACTGCTAGTTAATTGGTTGAAAATATCGATAATGATATTTATTAATCGAATATTGATTCTGTTTATCAGAATATCTCATATTCGTGTTATTCATGTGATTAACATCTGTGGATGTAGGGAAACAGGTCGGAGGGACCCAACTGGGTTCTTCAACATTTATTTTACTGTTTTTTCATATATTGTGTTATATGATGTGATATGAATTCTGTTGTTGATTTTGTATGGTTGAATGATGCCGATCATTGTTATATGGTACGTTAAATACCATAAGGAATACTGGGATGTTAAAAAGGAAATTTTCAATGTTATATTGAAAAAGAAATTTTTATAAAATCAAAAGATTTTATAAAAAGAAAATATTTATTTAGAAAATAAATAAATTGAAAAGGAATATTTATTTGTTGGACAAATAGATAGAATTGAAAAGGGAAATATTTGTAAAACATTTACAAATAGATTAAAAAGGGATATTCATTTAGAAAATAAATAAGATATCATAAAAGGAAATACTTGAAAAGTGACTAGAATAGTATAAAAGAGAATTTTATATTTGAAAGGTTTGGACCCGTGTTTCGCACACGCGTATAACATGATATGGAGTTAAAGCAAAGATTTTAAATAGAATATATTCTGACCGATAGATTGAGAAATAAATTTATAAGTAATATTTTATAAATAAAATATAATATTTATCATTGGATAAATAGAGTATATAAGTCAGGACTTATATAGAGACGTAAGAATAGATTTCAACATCGATATTTGAAACTGAATAAATGTAGAGTTAATCAAAGGAGTTAATCAGTTAGAGTTAATCAGTTAGAGTTAATCAGTTAGAGTTAATCAGTTAGAGTTAATCAGTTACAGTTAATCAGTTAGAGTTAATCAGTTAGAGTTAACCAGTTAGAGTCAATTAGATAGAGTTAATCGAATTAGAATTAATTGAATATTAGTTATTCAATTAGAATTGATCGAATATAGTTATTTGAGATAGAGTTAGTCAAACATAGTTATTTAGGATGAGTTGCCATTTCGTACGACTGCTAGCGTAATTCTCAGGGCTGCAGATAGCCTACGGCAGTCGAAAGTTTCGTGAGGGAATCAGGCGTAACCATTGTGATCGCTGCGATCTAGAGTCAAGCGAATGGAGTTAAATCGAATATTAGCCATTCGAAATAAAGTTAAAATAGACATAGTTATTCGAATATAAGTTAATCGAATATTAGTTATTCGATAGGAGTTTAATAAGTTGAGTTAAATAAGTAAGTTAATCAAGTTGAGTAAATCGAGTTGAGTTAGTCAAGATGAGCTAATAATCCAAAGGAGTTATTCGAAATAGTTTATTCGAATAGAATTAAGGGAATTAATCGAATATAGTTTATTCGAAAGGAGATTAATCAAATGTAAATCATTCGAGAGAGTTAATCGAATATAAATCATTCGTAGAAAGTTAATCGAATGTAAATCATTCGAAGAGAGTTAATCGAATATAGTTCATTCGAAAAGGAGTTATCGAATAGAGGTTATTCGAAAAAGAGAATTATACATTGAATTCAATTATATCGAATTCGGGAAAGTAATATTTACTTTCTGTTTTTAATCAAGATTTACTTATTTATTAATAAATTAGTGGTTTAGTTATTTAGTTAAATTAAGGAATAAAAGTTATATTTTGAAATTAGATATTTAGGAAGAAGGGATTATAACGTTATAGCTATAATCAATGTTTTAAAATAAAGAAGTGGATTCATAAATAGAATCCGAGTTACGTAAGGAAGCTTGTTAAAGGTTTAAAAGATGAACTTTGTCTATCTTGAGGTTAGAAATGTTGTTCAGTTAAGGTCTGAGAGGTAATTATACCCCAACTTGATTGACTTCGTTTTTAACTAAGGGATGGGTAAGGTTCGATAGTGAAGGTTGATTAAGTGAATTTAGTTAATGAGTGTAATGATTTAAATTGGCTTAGTGATGTTTTATTTAAACATCTGTTTAAATCAAATGAATAAGTTTTGGAAACATTTTCCAAATATAATCAGAGATATTTTCTAATCATAGAAAATGAAATGTTGATGAGAAAGAATACTGAAATGACAGTGATACGTGAAATAGAGATGGAAATGTTTTCAAATGATTGATGACGTATATTTCCTAAATTCAGAAAATAAGAAATGTTGAGTATATAGAAATGGGAAATGAATAAATTAATGATTAATTAAATTAAAAGAGATAAATATTGAATGATGATTGATCGATAGAATTTCCATCTGGAAACAATATCGTTGTTTGCACACCTGTTTTTCTTTGATAGTTAAATCACCGACTATCAAAGTTTTTGACCATTTTTCCGTCGTCTATACGGAGAGACCGGGATCAGATTCATTATCTAAAAACCACTCTGTATGGACGTTAGTGTTGCGATCAAATATGATGAAGATAAATTGAAGACGGAGTTATGCAAGGGCTATCCTGTTTACAGAATAGTGCCTTCGGTTTGTCCAGTCCCAGGACAACGTGAATGGACGAATGTCTGACAAAGTATATCTAACGGATTGCGTAAGTTGATCTCTTCAAACGTACTTACATTTGGTGGCGGAGGAATTCGTTTCTCTTAGCTTTATACCCATGGTATTTTTGAGGAAATCAATTTGTGATTTGGCGGGTATGACGATGTGGCATTCAAAGTGATTGGTGGTCAGGTATATCAAAGATACGTCATGACCTCAAACCTTATCAACCGGGAAATGACAGAAATCGGGCAGGCAGCATGGCTAGGTGGGTCGCTCCATTAGGGTGTATATCACCTATCTAGAGAAAATCCATTTCATTCTTTTATCTATTGTCGATGTTGTCCCTTTTCGGGAAACGGTGGGTAGCTCCCAACCGTTGGTGATATACATTCGATACACTCAAGCGAAATGAGTGGTCGGTCATGTGTGGGCCGGGTTGCAAGACGTTCTTATTGAACCCAGTGTATTTGCCTCTAAAGATACACTATCGGCAGGTGGTCCCATATCTTGTCATAGTTGGAATCCAATCTCCAATAAGCGCCTGCGGTTTTGTTTGTATACTATATATGTGGAACGTGAGATGCAAGCATTCTGCTAGATTGTTAATTACTTGTGATTAGACATTATTATAATATCAGAGAAGTATTGATTTTCAAAATTGTTTTGGGTTATCGTAAGGTAAAAACCATCCGTGTTTATGTGTGGATCGGTCTTATGATTATTTTGAAAAGGATTTTGAAAAGTTAAACCAAATGATTTGAGTTTACTCACACCAGTCCCATGACTGACCCAGAGTTTATTTTGTTTTGTTTTCCCTAAACTCTTGGGTGCCCAAATTTGTACGGGAAGTCAAGTAGTTCAGGTCTTTACAGATATACTTAGAGGAGCTTGAAGCAGGAGGCTTCAGGATTATATAGCTATTTTTATTTCCACTGTGTGTAAGTGTTGTACTTTGATAATGTTATTGTATACATATATATACTGTTTTATTTCAAAGTTATGTTATATATTATATTTATTCGTTCCGCTATGAGATTCGTATTACTCTGATTCTGTTCTGTGGTGATCTTTTTCTTCTTCTATTCTAATTTTCTATCTTATCTATTCTCACCCTCTAACTTCTTTCTGTTAATGATCAGGTATTTCCGGAGTCGAAAATCCCGGTTCGTTACAAATATGGTGTATCGAATTTGTGTAATTGAGATGTTTAGTATTTCGCACGATTGTTACTTGCGTTAAATATAGTAAATTAACATTTAACATAAGTGATGAGCCAGGGGTAGTTAGTTTTTGTTTTCTTTTTCTCTTAAAATAAACCAGACCCCCCTCCTCCCTTCCCCCCCCCCCCCCAAACAAAAAAATTAAGCTGGAGTACCCTTAAAATTATCCTCCCCTCAACCAAATGTGAAGTACCTTTAACAATCCCCTTAAATAAAGTTTCATCAAATCAATTTTAATTCTAAGCATAGTTTGATTCAGGGTAAATAAATGGGAAATGTTACTAATGAACTGCTAATATAAGAAACATAAAGAATACATATATATATATATATATATACACACACACACATATACATACAAAGATATATATATATATATAAGTGAACCTAAATTTCGGGTTAAGAGAAAACATCCTCAAATCAATAAAGGAGAGTAGTTTGGCTGAAAGTGAATAATATGTAAGAATACAAAGAGCTCGATGTTCTCTTTGTTATATAGTGTAACAACATAGATATACCAATATCTAAGATTGAATGAGAATAGAGAATATCATTTGTATTATATATATACACACACACTATTAGAATACAAACATGTTTTTTTAGTATTTTCTAAAATATTCTTACATATCTGTATCTTTAATAATAACTGTAACAGCCTTAGTGTCACAATTTATAGTGTTAACATGAATTGTAAAAAATGTCTCTTTATAGATAGCATCAAATCTTAAAATCACTTGAAGATAGGATCTGACAATTAAACTTCTTTCACAAATTGAAAATGCATTACAAATACCATAGTGGTAGAAATAATACTTCAAACTAACGAAATAATTATATGCTGCAGCTTAGAAATACAAATTCAAATCAACTACATATGGTTTAAATGAAAAAATATGATTAAATATTTTGCATGACTCATTTTTATGTGTAAAACGTATACAATTTGTTGAAAATGATTACTTTACAAATTAAATCTAGATATTAAATTTTTCAGTTGAACTTCTATTACAAATTCATAATGCACTACAATTATTATCAAACCTTATCATTATTTATTATTGAAATAGAAACAAAAATTTTATGTCTGATCACATAGTTCTAATGATATCTTTACATATCTATAACTTTAATAATAGTTTTAATACACTTGATGTCACACTTTTTAACTGTTAACTTGAACTCTAGAAAATTTACTTGTAAGATAATATGAAATCTTAAAATCACTTGAATATAGAATCTACCAATTATTATTTTTTACAAATTCAAAATGCACTACAAAATTTAGACTAATATAAATAAATTCAAGCAAAGAAAAAAAAATATGTTGCAACTTAAAAATTCAAATTCAAATTGACTACATATGGCTTCAATGAAAATGTACTAGACTTAAACGTGTCTAATAGAATATTTCTTAACATAAACGTTGATAATTATTTATCGCTCACACCAGACTATTGCCTAAACCATGGCTTTATGTCTCCTTTTATTATCTTGAATGCTCATTGATCTAATCAATGGGTATACTGGATAGGAGGTATTGATGGCGCTGGAGTTGTATCAAACTGGTCGTTTTAAGGATATAGGGTTTCCGCTTTATTATGCTTCAGTACTATTCTATTATATATGTTATTATTATTATACTTTATCCATCCAATGTGGGATATATGACACAATGTTCTGTCTTTTTCACTAATGATCGTCCCATATCAGCATTTACAATACATCTGTATGTTATTCGATGCAGGTGCTATGGAGCGGTTTTCACATAAAAACATGATTTAAAGGGAAATAGAAGCACAAACAAGATGCTCTAATGTTTTGGAGTAAGGAGAACTTTTGGCACCAACTCCTACTGCTTAAAGTCGGATGTTATATATTGCATGTAGGACCTCGAAACTTCTTGTACTTGGGTTTATGGAATAGGTGATTGCCACAAGCTGAATTTCTCGAAGATCAAAAGATAAACTCTTAGGATTCTTTGAAAGAAAGTACATAAAATCAAGCAAGAAACTATCAGAAGCAACTCAACCTCGAAGGAAAAGTGTTTGGAACATAACAAATCAATATAGGAGGCATAGTAAAAGGGAAGATTTCCCTTACAAATATCAATCGAATGCTCACTTCTCCATACCAAACTTAGACCTCGAATTATTATCTCTTAGGCCTTTGATCTACAAAATGATTTTCCGACAAAAACAGAACCGATGACCACTGAAAAAGTACTTTAGGCACTTCATCTTCTTCATTTCCTATCTCTCCTACATTAAAACATTAGGGAAGCCATTATTTTGCTAATTTAAGTTTCGGATCAGTTAATCCACTATATTAATATATAGTGAACGTTGGTTAGATATTGTGAAACCACTATAAAAAAAATTGTTCATTTAGTTTTGTTCGTATTTTGTTAGAATTAAGTTGTCCAAATGTCATATTTAGATGTGTTATTTGAAGTCAATAACGAGTAGATGTCCAACATAGCGAACAATTCAAAGGATCAAATATAATAAAAAGTTATTGTACTCAAGTATCCTTTATCATTTAACATTAGGAGACACATAACACTTTAGACAATTAGATGGGATTACTTTAACGAAGAATATATACAAATCTTTAGTTACCAATTTTGATCACAAGAGGAAATTTCATTTGATGGAGTAAAATAAGATCCGTATTTTTTTTATGTATTGGTGAGTTGATTAGTAATAGATGTATAACTTCATTCAAATTAGAATCTTAATTAGACATAAATCATATGAATACACTTTATCGAAAATAAAGGATTGTTTAGCACTGCTGCTCTGTTTTTGTGAACCACCGGAGAAAGGTTTTTTTTTCCTTTTGTTGTTATATATTATTGTTTCAAAAAACTTAATGAAAATAAAGGATTTTTCTTGTTTAAATAATTTTTTTAACATGAATAAATATGTATATAGCAAAAAGGAGAAAATATGTATACAACAAAAAGGAGGAAATATATATTCTCCAGTGGCAACCAAAAACAGTTCAACAGCTCATCAGAAACCAATAAAATTGTATAACGCCTAACACCCCACATAATATACCCAACTGTAACGACCCGTATTTTTACGGTGTTATAATTTATTTATTTATTTATATAAATGGCAATTTAGAGAATTAAATAGCCGTTGAATTAAATTCTATGGATTATTTAATTAATTTAAATAATTGAAAAATATATTTAATTCATAAATAATCAAAGTTTGTGGAATTCACAATATATTGTGAATTGGATTATTTAAAATATTATTTCAGTTTAGAGTTGAAATATATTAGCGAATATATTTAAATAACGACAGTTTGAACGTAGAATTATAATATAATAATAATCGAGCTCGAAATGGCGCGGCAGTTCGCTATTTGGCGATTTGAACTTCAACTGGATATACAGGGTCCGTTTTAAATAGGATTTCTGTGAAACAAGAAACGTTAGGAGCTGGTGAAGTATATTTTTCTAACGGAAGAGAAAAATCGGGAACTCATTGTGTAGAAAATAATTTATGTCCAAATCAAATTTTAGAAAAGTCGCTATGGAATTCCTTTATATTTTATAAAGGAATTATTTATATTTTGAAAAGGGATTTCATTATAAATCGAATATCGATTTATATCGGGATTTGAAATATCGAGTTAGAAAGTCATATAGGAATATTCTAGAGCTGTATGATATTCGGTTGTGAATATATACGATAATATTTATTTTTAAATATTTAATTTAATATGTTTTTATAAATATATTTATATATTTAAAGGGGTTATTTAGAACCTTAAAAATAGCCAGTTTTGCAAACGACCTCAGAATTCGATGAAACTAATTTTGTTGGATCCGCAATATTAAATTATTGCTAGATTTCAATTTCCGTGATTTTTGAAGTCAGTATGTGGCTGTATGGGATTTTAATGTGAAAAACAATCGATAAGTTGACCTTTAAAAATACGTTGTGTGAGCAAATGGAGTCGGAATTCGACGAAACCAGTTTCGTTGGGACCGTAATGTCAGACTGTAGCTGCACGTCAATTTCCATGATTTTTGGGTATCGTATGTGGTCACAGGAATTTTGAGAAGACCAATACAAGCAACGATACAATAAAAACAATTATAATAATCAATAAAAAAATATCCTAATCTATTTATGATCACAACAAGGCTACATTCACTTCCTCTCAGCCTCATCCTCTTTCCTATAAACGTAAGAACAGATCCATCTTCTCAGAAAAAAATCGCATACTGAAAAATAAAAATAAAATTCTATACTTAATGAAACTACCCAACTTTAGATCCATTATTCTCGTATGCACCAGAGCTCAAATTCTGTAGCACTTGTTTTTGGAGCGGTGGACTTTAGCTGTGTTCGATTTTGGCACAGCGTGGAGCGAGGGTGGGGTCGGAATCCAATAGGGTGTGCTTGAGGTCAAACTGAGGTGGTAGGCGAGTTCGGGGGAACGAGGCGAGGAGAATGGTGGTGGTGATTTTGACTACGGTGAAGGGAGACAGAAAGTGACCTGGCGCTGTGAGTTGGGGGGTACAGGTCGGTTTCAAAAAGGGGCATCGAGTGGGGCTTCAGGGTGACCATCGGGCAGAGGTTGGTCTGGCGAAGTTATTGGTGGTTGTTGCAGGGTCGGCTATTGGCTGACGAGGTGGTGGATGTTGGTCAAAGGGGGTCAAAACGCGGGTACAGGGATCTGAAATGAAGACGAGATCGAGATGAACAGAATGGTGTAGTAGTTGAAGAGGGCAGGAAGAAGTGTATTTCGGTATTACTTGTTTTTGGTTTAGTGAAACAATGAAGAAGAATGGTGGATTTGAAGGATTCAAAGTGGTTGTGTTGTGGGTTCCTGGAGTGCGTACGGTATTTGGGGAAGAAGACATTTCGGTCTTGGGCTTGGTTGGTAATGGGCCATATAGGAGAAGGGTGAGGCCCAAGTCATTTATTAAATTAAATTTAGATTTTTATTTAAATGTTTATGCCAACTTTAAAAATGCGTAACTCTCTCATACGATATGTAACAACCCGCAAATTCTGGGCCAGTTTAAAATTTTTATTTTGGCAATTTTAGCGAATTTCGATTATTTAAAATGAATTATTTTAAATAATATCGACGAGAAATTTATTTTGAATATAATTCGACGTATATATTATATACGTCGTCGTTAGAATATAAATATTTATATATAATTATAAATAGAATTGAAAATGGCGCGGTAGTTCGATAATTCGATTTCAAACTTCAATTGAATGTACCGGGTGCAAAACAATCCGGATTTTAGTGAAACCAAAAATAATGGAATCTAGTAGTGAATATCTTTCCAACGAATCCGAAAAATCGAAAGTTCGTAGCGGGAATCAAAAGATATGTCCAGTTGAAAATTCTGAATAGTCGCTATGGAATTCAGGCCCTTAAAAATAGACATTTTGCAAATGACCTCGGATTTCGACGAAACTAGTTTTGTTAAGACCGTATCGTCAATACGAAGCTAGAAAATATTTTTCGGGAATTTTTAGAGTTAGTATGTGACCTCGGTAATTCGAAATGTACGTTTAGAATTCAATAAAGTGATTTAAATGTAAATTTAACGGAAACTGATTGTAACAGCCGAATCAGCTGACGATACATATCCCATTGTGTTCGGAATGGGGGTTAAACGCTATGGACGACAGGTGGTGGGCCTCGTTTTGATGACGTATGTAAAAGTCAACTTTCAAAAATAATAAAATAATAAATAAATAAATAAATAAAAGAAAAACCCCCTTATCTCCTTTGCCTCCCCCCCCCCCCCGTCCAAATTCATTCAACAGAATAAAAAAAAAGAAAAAAAAACCTGCTTGCCCCAAATTCCCATCGCCGCCTCCGATTACCCATCGTCGGACCTCGCCGGACCCCGCTGCCTCTCCTCCGACGATCTAACCTCCTCCTCCCCCTTTCGTTTCTGCTCCTCCCTCTCAATCGAATGCACTCGAACCCAGGATCTTTTTTTTTTTAAACCGCCACCGCCCCCATCGATTTTCCCCCTCCGCAAGCCTGCCTCCATCGCGACCCCAAGCTCCGACGAAGCCGCATAGCTTCCCCCCTCTCTTCCCTTTTACTGTAAGTATTTTATTGTATTTTATTTTTATTTTAATTCGTTAAAACTAATTTCGATTTTAGGGATTTAAAAACTATTTTTTTTTAGGCATATAAAAACTGATTTTTATAGAGAATAAAAACTGATTTTAATTAAAAGGTTAAAAACAGATTTTTAGAATGTTAAAAACAGAATTTTATTTGATGTTAAAAACAGATTTTTAGAATGTTAAAAACAGATTTTTAGGATGTTAAAAACAGATTTTTAGGATGTTAAAAACAGATTTTTAGAATGTTAAAAACAGAATTTTATTTGATGTTAAAAACAGATTTTTAGAATGTTAAAAACAGAATTTTATTTGATGTTAAAAACAGATTTTTAGGATGTTAAAAACAGATTTTTAGAATGTTAAAAACAGAATTTTATTTGATGTTAAAAACAGATTTTTAGGATGTTAAAAACAGAATTTTATTTGATGTTAAAAACAGATTTTTAGGATGTTAAAAACAGAATTTTATTTGATGTTAAAAACAGAATTTTATTTGATGTTAAAAACAGATTTTTAAAATGATTAAAAACAGACTTTTAAATATGAAAAGGCGATGTTTTTAAATATGAAAAGGCGAATTTTAGATGTAAAAATGCGAAATCTATATTTTTGAAATGAATTTTTATATATTGAATAGCGAAGTAAAAATTCGATTTTTACATATGTAGTGAAAGCGGACAACGAAGGTGAAAAAAAGGTCTAAACGACGAAGACTTCTGCAAATGAAGTGCCGTGGAGCTTGGATAGCTTTCGGTGAGAATTTCTCACTCTTCAATTTATTTTCTAGTTATATATATATACTAGGATGCAGACGGTGTTTAGTAGCACCCGACACAATCGTCCACAGACCATGGACTTGTTTGTTTGGCTGTTTGGTGATTGATTGCGATATTGGTTTGAATGTGGTTTGTGGTGTGAAAAATCGAATCGATAAATTGGTTAGGATTAGACGTGCGCCGTTATAAGGCGAAGGAGTAAGGCTAGGTTAGACTCTTACTCCAAATTTTGTGGTTTGCATAATGAAATGAATTGAATTGTTTGGTGAAATGAATGGATTGATTGATGTGTGAATGGCGTGGGCCTTCACTAGACCGGGGATAAGGCTAGGCCTTGTCCCGTTTCTAGTATCGTGCCGTTATGCCGCCGAAATTTTCTAAAATATGTTAGAAAAATAAAAATATCATTTTATTTAAAGAATGAACTGAATAGAAATTCATATGTTGGAATAAAATGTTTTATCGTTAAAAATATAATTTTTAACGCGAATGTGAATAAATAAATATTCATTTACAAACCAGACGGTTTGTTTATGTACACCTATTTGAAGGACATTGATTGGGTCGATAAATTTTACACATCGCCCAACAGCACAAATAAAATATGTGTTTGATTGTTTGAAACCCCACACGGGTGTTAGGATGAAATATGCAGTTCACTCATCCTGATTGATTAAATATGTCGATCGATTGATTGACAGGCTGTTATAAGCGTTAGATATTTATATTTGATGCTTATACAGTGTAGTGCACTTTGGTTGATGGTTGATTATTTTTCCATGCTATTATATACATGTGTTGTATGAAAATCCATATAATTAACTTTATATGGTAATTGATTGGGCCTCATTCCAATTTGAAAAATAAAGAATATTATAAAATAAAAGTTCATGTGTTGACAGTACTCATCCATTGAGATTGGTCATGTGTTGAACGAAATATTTTAGTAATAAAATTTACATCTTTATCGATATAAAATAAAAGTTCATGTGTTGACAGTACTCATCCATTGAGATTGGTCATGTGTTGAACGAAATATTTTGATAACAACTATTTTGAAAAAGAAATATTTGAAATAGAATATTTGAAAATAGAAATTTATGAAGCCGTGTTGATTAGATTGACGCCATTTTGACGTGAACGATATTTATATCGATTGTATTCATTTCGAAATGAATTGAATATAAAACGATTTCGAAATGAATGGAATTGAAAACGATTTCGAAATGAATTGAATATAAAACGATTTCGAAATGAATTGAATATATAACGATTTCGAAATGAATGGAATTGAAAACGATTTCGAAATGAATTGAATATATAACGATTTCGAAATGAATGGAATTGAAAACGATTTCGAAATGAATTGAATTGAAAACGATTTCGAAATGAATTGAATTGAAAACGATTTCGAAATGAATTGAATATATAACGATTTCGAAATGAATTGAATTGAAACGAATTCAAATTGAATTGAAAGCGAATTGAAATAAATTCAAATTGAATTGAAATTTGAATTGAATAGAAATGAATTTTAAAACGAATTTATAAAGAAGAATTCAATTTTGATTTGAATTGAAAAGGAAGTGGAAATTGCTTTTGAAACGAATTTAAAACTATTCCTATAATTCGTTTTAAATAGAAATCGACGAAGTATATATTATATATTATGAATATATAATATAATGGCCTGAATAGAACGCGCCGCGCCGCGGCAGTTCGCGAATTTCGACCATTGACTTCAAACGAACATTACGGGAGATCCGTCCGTCGGATTCTCCTGAAACCGGAACCGTTGGGTTCGTATCGAAAAGAGCTTTCTAACGAATATTAGAAATTTGAAATCTAACGGTTGGATTTGGAATTATGTCCAAATCAAATTTGAAATAGGTCGCTGTAAGTGCAGTTCGATGGCCATTGATGGAAATCGACTGTACGGGCCTTGATAAAATTATTAAAAATAGTAATAATTTGTGTAAAATCATAAGAAATGATTTGTGAAGGATTGGGATGAAAAACTCCACATTTGAAAAGATAAAAATAGATTTTTATCGAAATGAACTAGTTTTGAACTAGAATTATAATTCTATTTATTTTTAAATAAATAAATTGAATTTAAAAAGGGTTTTAAAAATAACCAAAATTTCCAATGATTGCATTGGAGTGGATTTGAATCGAAATTGTCTTCGGAATATTTCGATGTTGGAATTCGTGATTATACAGATGTTGTTATGGAAATTTGAAAGATATATATTTATATCGTTATTTCCAATACGACATTTGTTAATCGTAGAATTTGATATTGAATATAAGCCGATATATTTTCTATTCAGAGCCTTATATTGAATATCAAATGTGATTTGGGTTTGTCGTGAATGGTGTCTTCACTAACACTGTTCTTGAACCCAGTTGAGAAAAGATTAAATCTTTTTATTTAGATTTAATGAAGTGTACCAATTAAATGATATTTAATTGGAATTGAATTGGTATTGATTTTTGGGTTTATCGTGAACAGTTTTTTAAATAACACTTGTTCTTTAACCCGATAATTAATAGGATGATTTTTGGGTTTATTGTGAACAGTGTTTTAAATAACACTTGTTCTTTAACCCGATAATTAATAGGATGATTTTTGGGTTTATCGTGAACCGTGTTTTAAATGACACTGATTCTTTAACCCAGTTAACGATTAAAACTAAGTGGAGTTTTAATGAATCTTTAATTAGATTGAAATAATCAAGAATGGAGTATCACCAGTTTTGCTCCAGGCGATAGTTAAATCTTTAATTAGATTTGAACGTGAAATTTAGAAACTAACTGTCGGTTAGCCAAGCAGAATGGTTTTCTGGATATTGATCTGATGTTGGTTTCGGCCTTCGGGGTTAATATTTGGGAAATTATTCTCTTGATTAATTTACGGTTAGTGACTGATGAATTGGAATGAGGCGTATGTTGTGTTTGTGTAACACTTATTCAAAATATACGCGAGTTATTCGGAAAGACCGGGTTTATCCCATTCTGAATAACTGATACGACGATAAGTCGAAGATGAAGACGATGGTCGAAGACCGGAAGTCTTCATGTCGTTTGGGTAATTACTGATGATCTTGATTGGGCTGTACACCCAAGAAGATGGAAACAGTTAGTGATCGTCCAGACGTACTTGGAGATCGATGGATATGCGGGGTACTAGGTGCCTCCGGTTTCGTTCAGACCCAGAACGAACTTGTAAATGGACTGTGTGTCTGACATTGGATTTTAGTCTGTGTGATTGATCTCTATTAAATATATATCTGTTTGGCGGCGGAGAATTTATTCTCTTGCTTAACGCCCTTCTCTGAGACGTACGAGCTCAGGGGTTATATATTGATGGATATCAAACGCATGGAGTGAATTGCCTGTGTGGCATGCCTAAGTGGCAATTGATCGAGGCTTCTGTTGAAAAGCAAAGTCTTGTGGTGATGATCAAAGCACGGCCTTTGTGGCGTAGCTTTGTGTAACGTTTACCTCGCGTGTTTCACACCCGGTATGAACCAAAAACGGGAGAGGACGTCAGGGAGGGCATGCGTTTCTTTCTAGCTAGAAGTGGCGTCAGTGGTTTTACACGCCCTGACGAGTTTGACTTATGTGGTTGTTGCTGTTGCGAGGCGCCTCGGATTGATCGGTCGTTCTCGAACCGATGGAGTCATTTAGTTGGCTTGTTTGCGCCCCATAGGGCGGGGAAACGCATGTTCAGGCATTTTAATCCACTCCGTGTGGACCGGCCCTGAGGATCCAAGGGTCACTCGAGCTCTGATCCTGAGACATGGTAGGCTAGATTGTCTCGAATCGGTTGAGGACTATCTTTTGCCTCGGTTCATAGATGGAAACCCAATTTCCAAATACGTGACATTTGCGGTTTTGGTTGTAATCCTATATATGGCGACATAGTGGGATGGGGCGCTTATGCCGCCTATGATTGATACTTATGATTTGAAGTTGTTTTATACACTATGCACTTATAATAGTATCAAACGATTTGTTTTAAACGTATCAAGCATTCTTTGGCTGTTATAAGGGAAAACCCTATCCCCCGGCTTGCGTTGCATTGTGTGATAGGACCTGGGTCTTATAACAGCTTCATTTTTCTTTATTTAGCATTGCGCTGTTTGTTTTATGCACTGGTATTCTTGGGAGGAAACCCGTTCCGTGTTATACGGCGTGGTCCCTTGATTTACCTAATGATTTAAAATAAAGATTAATAACTGTTTTAGTTCTCACACCAGTCACATGACTGACCTGGAGTTTATTGTTTTAACCTAAACTCTGGGTGCCCTTATTTTGACACGGGCAGCTAGTAGTTTTGGTTTTGCAAATTTATATTCACAGGATCCTGGTTTACAGCTGGAACGATATCTGGAAAGCTTTGTATCCGTATATCTCCTTCTAGTTGTGTATTGTATTATTTTCCGCTGCGATGTATTTAAATGTAATTTAAATCTCTGATATTTCTGTGTAATATTTATTCATTTATACTCTGTATATTCTTGTAATCTGATGCATTGTTGTAATATACAATGAATTGTTCTTCTGTTTGTGTTCTGATTGGTCTTGTCCTCACAGTAATTCGTTCTTTCTCATCTCTTCGGAGACCGGGGAAGTTTCGGGTCGCTTCAGTTGGTATCAGAGCTTTGGTTTACCAAGCTCAGAGAACAAGGCACATTAGAACCATACGAAAGAATTCATCAGATATTGGATTAGTAATATCCAATGGGAATGACTCGTTAGAGATAGGATCAGTAGTATCCTAGAACGAGTGTGAAGAGTATATTTTAAAAAGAAAACAAATTTTGTTTTGAAAATTTAAATCAATTATTCGTATTTGATTATTTATTTTATATTGATTAGGACAATCCAAAATATAAAGATTTTGCGTATGCGCCTAGCTAGCGTGTATTCGAAGTTTTGATATATTGGATAGATATAGAATTACACTCTAATCGCCCGGAGATGGTTTTGATGATGGAGCTCCATCATTAGAATTTATATTCGAGTGACGAATGTGTAATATCTATATACTTCCTATTGACTGGTGTGAGAACCAAAATTAGATAGGGCTTATTGTTGTGATTTGGCATCAAAAATCTGATTTTTGTATATGTATCAAAATTATGAATTTGAAACTCTAATTCACTAATTGATTGATGTTTGTGTTGTTTGGTTATTTGTTTGCTAATTTTTAGCCAATTAGCCTAACTGAATCACGTATTGAATTATATTGGAAATTGGTCGCATTTGCTTGCATATACATATACTTACATTGAACAGGTCATAGCAAGGAGGCTAGAGCCAGAGAATAAAATTTGTTTGCCCGACAAATAGGTACATGTTTACTACATAATTTCCTGTTTTGTTTGGGTGATGATGATTTTGTGAGCCTATTGGCTAGCCGCTTGGCTTTTTCTTTTTCTTTTTGAGATCTGAAGGACCGGGGAAGCTATTTGAAATTCCCCGATGCTCCCGGTGCAGGGGAGGTTATGGCGAAATTTTTCAAAAATTTAGGGTGTTAGCCAAATTTTTGAAAATTTGAAAATTCTCAGAAACTAAAGAGTTTGAGAATGGAAGCCAAATCAAACGTAGAGTTGATTAATCAAACCACTTTCGACTTTGTTCCTTTTCGGGGACGAAAAGTTTTAAGTGGGGGAGATTGTAACAACCCGCAAATTCTGGGCCAGTTTAAAAATTTTATTTTGGCAATTTTAGCGAATTTCGATTATTTAAAATGAATTATTTTAAATAATATCGACGAGAAATTTATTTTGAATATAATTCGACGTATATATTATATACGTCGTCGTTAGAATATAAATATTTATATATAATTATAAATAGAATTGAAAATGGCGCGGTAGTTCGATAATTCGATTTCAAACTTCAATTGAATGTACCGGGTGCAAAACAATCCGGATTTTAGTGAAACCAAAAATAATGGAATCTAGTAGTGAATATCTTTCCAACGAATCCGAAAAATCGAAAGTTCGTAGCGGGAATCAAAAGATATGTCCAGTTGAAAATTCTGAATAGTCGCTATGGAATTCAGGCCCTTAAAAATGGACATTTTGCAAATGACCTCGGATTTCGACGAAACTAGTTTTGTTAAGACCGTATCGTCAATACGAAGCTAGAAAATATTTTTCGGGAATTTTTAGAGTTAGTATGTGACCTCGGTAATTCGAAATGTACGTTTAGAATTCAATAAAGTGATTTAAATGTAAATTTAACGGAAACTGATTGTAACAGCCGAATCAGCTGACGATACATATCCCATTGTGTTCGGAATGGGGGTTAAACGCTATGGACGACAGGTGGTGGGCCTCGTTTTGATGACGTATGTAAAAGTCAACTTTCAAAAATAATAAAATAATAAATAAATAAATAAAAAAAAGAAAAACCCCCTTATCTCCTTTGCCCCCCCCCCCCCCCCCCGTCCAAATTCATTCAACAGAATAAAAAAAAAGAAGAAAAAAAACCTGCTTGCCCCAAATTCCCATCGCCACCTCCGATTACCCATCGTCGGACCTCGCCGGACCCCGCTGCCTCTCCTCCGACGATCTAACCTCCTCCTCCCCCTTTCGTTTCTGCTCCTCCCTCTCAATCGAATGCACTCGAACCCAGGATCTTTTTTTTTTTAAACCGCCACCGCCCCCATCGATTTTCCCCCTCCGCAAGCCTGCCTCCATCGCGACCCCAAGCTCCGACGAAGCCGCATAGCTTCCCCCCTCTCTTCCCTTTTACTGTAAGTATTTTATTGTATTTTATTTTTATTTTAATTCGTTAAAACTAATTTCGATTTTAGGGATTTAAAAACTGTTTTTTTTTTTAGGCATATAAAAACTGATTTTTATAGAGAATAAAAACTGATTTTAATTAAAAGGTTAAAAACAGATTTTTAGAATGTTAAAAACAGAATTTTATTTGATGTTAAAAACAGATTTTTAGAATGTTAAAAACAGATTTTTAGGATGTTAAAAACAGATTTTTAGGATGTTAAAAACAGATTTTTAGAATGTTAAAAACAGAATTTTATTTGATGTTAAAAACAGATTTTTAGAATGTTAAAAACAGAATTTTATTTGATGTTAAAAACAGATTTTTAGGATGTTAAAAACAGATTTTTAGAATGTTAAAAACAGAATTTTATTTGATGTTAAAAACAGATTTTTAGGATGTTAAAAACAGAATTTTATTTGATGTTAAAAACAGATTTTTAGGATGTTAAAAACAGAATTTTATTTGATGTTAAAAACAGAATTTTATTTGATGTTAAAAACAGATTTTTAAAATGATTAAAAACAGACTTTTAAATATGAAAAGGCGATGTTTTTAAATATGAAAAGGCGAATTTTAGATGTAAAAATGCGAAATCTATATTTTTGAAATGAATTTTTATATATTGAATAGCGAAGTAAAAATTCGATTTTTACATATGTAGTGAAAGCGGACAACGAAGGTGACAAAAAGGCGAAACGACGAAGACTTCTGCAAATGAAGTGCCGTGGAGCTTGGATAGCTTTCGGTGAGAATTTCTCACTCTTCAATTTATTTTCTAGTTATATATATATACTAGGATGCAGACGGTGTTTAGTAGCACCCGACACAATCGTCCATAGACCATGGACTTGTTTGTTTGGCTGTTTGGTGATTGATTGCGATATTGGTTTGAATGTGGTTTGTGGTGTGAAAAATCGAATCGATAAATTGGTTAGGATTAGACGTGCGCCGTTATAAGGCGAAGGAGTAAGGCTAGGTTAGACTCTTACTCCAAATTTTGTGGTTTGCATAATGAAATGAATTGAATTGTTTGGTGAAATGAATGGATTGATTGATGTGTGAATGGCGTGGGCCTTCACTAGACCGGGGATAAGGCTAGGCCTTGTCCCGTTTCTAGTATCGTGCCGTTATGCCGCCGAAATTTTCTAAAATATGTTAGAAAAATAAAAATATCATTTTATTTAAAGAATGAACTGAATAGAAATTCATATGTTGGAATAAAATGTTTTATCGTTAAAAATATAATTTTTAACGCGAATGTGAATAAATAAATATTCATTTACAAACCAGACGGTTTGTTTATGTACACCTATTTGAAGGACATTGATTGGGTCGATAAATTTTACACATCGCCCAACAGCACAAATAAAATATGTGTTTGATTGTTTGAAACCCCACACGGGTGTTAGGATGAAATATGCAGTTCACTCATCCTGATTGATTAAATATGTCGATCGATTGATTGACAGGCTGTTATAAGCGTTAGATATTTATATTTGATGCTTATACAGTGTAGTGCACTTTGGTTGATGGTTGATTATTTTTCCATGCTATTATATACATGTGTTGTATGAAAATCCATATAATTAACTTTATATGGTAATTGATTGGGCCTCATTCCAATTTGAAAAATAAAGAATATTATAAAATAAAAGTTCATGTGTTGACAGTACTCATCCATTGAGATTGGTCATGTGTTGAACGAAATATTTTAGTAATAAAATTTACATCTTTATCGATATAAAATAAAAGTTCATGTGTTGACAGTACTCATCCATTGAGATTGGTCATGTGTTGAACGAAATATTTTGATAACAACTATTTTGAAAAAGAAATATTTGAAATAGAATATTTGAAAATAGAAATTTATGAAGCCGTGTTGATTAGATTGACGCCATTTTGACGTGAACGATATTTATATCGATTGTATTCATTTCGAAATGAATTGAATATAAAACGATTTCGAAATGAATGGAATTGAAAACGATTTCGAAATGAATTGAATATAAAACGATTTCGAAATGAATTGAATATATAACGATTTCGAAATGAATGGAATTGAAAACGATTTCGAAATGAATTGAATATATAACGATTTCGAAATGAATGGAATTGAAAACGATTTCGAAATGAATTGAATTGAAAACGATTTCGAAATGAATTGAATTGAAAACGATTTCGAAATGAATTGAATATATAACGATTTCGAAATGAATTGAATTGAAACGAATTCAAATTGAATTGAAAGCGAATTGAAATAAATTCAAATTGAATTGAAATTTGAATTGAATAGAAATGAATTTTAAAACGAATTTATAAAGAAGAAATCAATTTTGATTTGAATTGAAAAGGAAGTGGAAATTGCTTTTGAAACGAATTTAAAACTATTCCTATAATTCGTTTTAAATAGAAATCGACGAAGTATATATTATATATTATGAATATATAATATAATGGCCTGAATAGAACGCGCCGCGCCGCGGCAGTTCGCGAATTTCGACCATTGACTTCAAACGAACATTACGGGAGATCCGACCGTCGGATTCTCCTGAAACCGGAACCGTTGGGTTCGTATCGAAAAGAGCTTTCTAACGAATATTAGAAATTTGAAATCTAACGGTTGGATTTGGAATTATGTCCAAATGAAATTTGAAAAAGGTCGCTGTAAGTGCAGTTCGATGGCCATTGATGGAAATCGACTATACGGGCCTTGATAAAATTATTAAAAATAGTAATAATTTGTGTAAAATCATAAGAAATGATTTGTGAAGGATTGGGATGAAAAACTCCACATTTGAAAAGATAAAAATAGATTTTTATCGAAATGAACTAGTTTTGAACTAGAATTATAATTCTATTTATTTTTAAATAAATAAATTGAATTTAAAAAGGGTTTTAAAAATAACCAAAATTTCCAATGATTGCATTGGAGTGGATTTGAATCGAAATTGTCTTCGGAATATTTCGATGTTGGAATTCGTGATTATACAGATGTTGTTATGGAAATTTGAAAGATATATATTTATATCGTTATTTCCAATACGACATTTGTTAATCGTAGAATTTGATATTGAATATAAGCCGATATATTTTCTATTCAGAGCCTTATATTGAATATCAAATGTGATTTGGGTTTGTCGTGAATGGTGTCTTCACTAACACTGTTCTTGAACCCAGTTGAGAAAAGATTAAATCTTTTTATTTAGATTTAATGAAGTGTACCAATTAAATGATATTTAATTGGAATTGAATTGGTATTGATTTTTGGGTTTATCGTGAACAGTGTTTTAAATAACACTTGTTCTTTAACCCGATAATTAATAGGATGATTTTTGGGTTTATCGTGAACAGTGTTTTAAATAACACTTGTTCTTTAACCCGATAATTAATAGGATGATTTTTGGATTTATCGTGAACCGTGTTTTAAATGACACTGATTCTTTAACCCAGTTAACGATTAAAACTAAGTGGAGTTTTAATGAATCTTTAATTAGATTGAAATAACCAAGAATGGAGTATCACCAGTTTTGCTCCAGGCGATAGTTAAATCTTTAATTAGATTTGAACGTGAAATTTAGAAACTAACTGTCGGTTAGCCAAGCAGAATGGTTTTCTGGATATTGATCTGATGTTGGTTTCGGCCTTCGGGGTTAATATTTGGGAAATTATTCTCTTGATTAATTTACGGTTAGTGACTGATGAATTGGAATGAGGCGTATGTTGTGTTTGTGTAACACTTATTCAAAATATACGCGAGTTATTCGGAAAGACCGGGTTTATCCCATTCTGAATAACTGATACGACGATAAGTCGAAGATGAAGACGATGGTCGAAGACCGGAAGTCTTCATGTCGTTTGGGTAATTACTGATGATCTTGATTGGGCTGTACACCCAAGAAGATGGAAACAGTTAGTGATCGTCCAGACGTACTTGGAGATCGATGGATATGCGGGGTACTAGGTGCCTCCGGTTTCGTTCAGACCCAGAACGAACTTGTAAATGGACTGTGTGTCTGACATTGGATTTTAGTCTGTGTGATTGATCTCTATTAAATATATATCTGTTTGGCGGCGGAGAATTTATTCTCTTGCTTAACGCCCTTCTCTGAGACGTACGAGCTCAGGGGTTATATATTGATGGATATCAAACGCATGGAGTGAATTGCCTGTGTGGCATGCCTAAGTGGCAATTGATCGAGGCTTCTGTTGAAAAGCAAAGTCTTGTGGTGATGATCAAAGCACGGCCTTTGTGGCGTAGCTTTGTGTAACGTTTACCTCGCGTGTTTCACACCCGGTATGAACCAAAAACGGGAGAGGACGTCAGGGAGGGCATGCGTTTCTTTCTAGCTAGAAGTGGCGTCAGTGGTTTTACACGCCCTGACGAGTTTGACTTATGTGGTTGTTGCTGTTGCGAGGCGCCTCGGATTGATCGGTCGTTCTCGAACCGATGGAGTCATTTAGTTGGCTTGTTTGCGCCCCATAGGGCGGGGAAACACATGTTCAGGCATTTTAATCCACTCCGTGTGGACCGGCCCTGAGGATCCAAGGGTCACTCGAGCTCTGATCCTGAGACATGGTAGGCTAGATTGTCTCGAATCGGTTGAGGACTATCTTTTGCCTCGGTTCATAGATGGAAACCCAATTTCCAAATACGTGACATTTGCGGTTTTGGTTGTAATCCTATATATGGCGACATAGTGGGATGGGGCGCTTATGCCGCCTATGATTGATACTTATGATTTGAAGTTGTTTTATACACTATGCACTTATAATAGTATCAAACGATTTGTTTTAAACGTATCAAGCATTCTTTGGCTGTTATAAGGGAAAACCCTATCCCCCGGCTTGCGTTGCATTGTGTGATAGGACCTGGGTCTTATAACAGCTTCATTTTTCTTTATTTAGCATTGCGCTGTTTGTTTTATGCACTGGTATTCTTGGGAGGAAACCCGTTCCGTGTTATACGGCGTGGTCCCTTGATTTACCTAATGATTTAAAATAAAGATTAATAACTGTTTTAGTTCTCACACCAGTCACATGACTGACCTGGAGTTTATTGTTTTAACCTAAACTCTGGGTGCCCTTATTTTGACACGGGCAGCTAGTAGTTTTGGTTTTGCAGATTTATATTCACAGGATCCTGGTTTACAGCTGGAACGATATCCGGAAAGCTTTGTATCCGTATATCTCCTTCTAGTTGTGTATTGTATTATTTTCCGCTGCGATGTATTTAAATGTAATTTAAATCTCTGATATTTCTGTGTAATATTTATTCATTTATACTCTGTATATTCTTGTAATCTGATGCATTGTTGTAATATACAATGAAATGTTCTTCTGTTTGTGTTCTGATTGGTCTTGTCCTCACAGTAATTCGTTCTTTCTCATCTCTTCGGAGACCGGGGAAGTTTCGGGTCGCTTCAGTTGGTATCAGAGCTTTGGTTTACCAAGCTCAGAGAACAAGGCACATTAGAACCATACGAAAGAATTCATCAGATATTGGATTAGTAATATCCAATGGGAATGACTCGTTAGAGATAGGATCAGTAGTATCCTAGAACGAGTGTGAAGAGTATATTTTAAAAAGAAAACAAATTTTGTTTTGAAAATTTAAATCAATTATTCGTATTTGATTATTTATTTTATATTGATTAGGACAATCCAAAATATAAAGATTTTGCGTATGCGCCTAGCTAGCGTGTATTCGAAGTTTTGATATATTGGATAGATATAGAATTACACTCTAATCGCCCGGAGATGGTTTTGATGATGGAGCTCCATCATTAGAATTTATATTCGAGTGACGAATGTGTAATATCTATATACTTCCTATTGACTGGTGTGAGAACCAAAATTAGATAGGGCTTATTGTTGTGATTTGGCATCAAAAATCTGATTTTTGTATATGTATCAAAATTATGAATTTGAAACTCTAATTCACTAATTGATTGATGTTTGTGTTGTTTGGTTATTTGTTTGCTAATTTTTAGCCAATTAGCCTAACTGAATCACGTATTGAATTATATTGGAAATTGGTCGCATTTGCTTGCATATACATATACTTACATTGAACAGGTCATAGCAAGGAGGCTAGAGCCAGAGAATAAAATTTGTTTGCCCGACAAATAGGTACATGTTTACTACATAATTTCCTGTTTTGTTTGGGTGATGATGATTTTGTGAGCCTATTGGCTAGCCGCTTGGCTTTTTCTTTTTCTTTTTGAGATCTGAAGGACCGGGGAAGCTATTTGAAATTCCCCGATGCTCCCGGTGCAGGGGAGGTTATGGCGAAATTTTTCAAAAATTTAGGGTGTTAGCCAAATTTTTGAAAATTTGAAAATTCTCAGAAACTAAAGAGTTTGAGAATGGAAGCCAAATCAAACGTAGAGTTGATTAATCAAACCACTTTCGACTTTGTTCCTTTTCGGGGACGAAAAGTTTTAAGTGGGGGAGATTGTAACAACCCGCAAATTCTGGGCCAGTTTAAAAATTTTATTTTGGCAATTTTAGCGAATTTCGATTATTTAAAATGAATTATTTTAAATAATATCGACGAGAAATTTATTTTGAATATAATTCGACGTATATATTATATACGTCGTCGTTAGAATATAAATATTTATATATAATTATAAATAGAATTGAAAATGGCGCGGTAGTTCGATAATTCGATTTCAAACTTCAATTGAATGTACCGGGTGCAAAACAATCCGGATTTTAGTGAAACCAAAAATAATGGAATCTAGTAGTGAATATCTTTCCAACGAATCCGAAAAATCGAAAGTTTGTAGCGGGAATCAAAAGATATGTCCAGTTGAAAATTCTGAATAGTCGCTATGGAATTCAGGCCCTTAAAAATGGACATTTTGCAAATGACCTCGGATTTCGACGAAACTAGTTTTGTTAAGACCGTATCGTCAATACGAAGCTAGAAAATATTTTTCGGGAATTTTTAGAGTTAGTATGTGACCTCGGTAATTCGAAATGTACGTTTAGAATTCAATAAAGTGATTTAAATGTAAATTTAACGGAAACTGATTGTAACAGCCGAATCAGCTGACGATACATATCCCATTGTGTTCGGAATGGGGGTTAAACGCTATGGACGACAGGTGGTGGGCCTCGTTTTGATGACGTATGTAAAAGTCAACTTTCAAAAATAATAAAATAATAAATAAATAAATAAAAAAAAGAAAAACCCCCTTATCTCCTTTGCCCCCCCCCCCGGTCCAAATTCATTCAACAGAATAAAAAAAAAGAAGAAAAAAAACCTGCTTGCCCCAAATTCCCATCGCCACCTCCGATTACCCATCGTCGGACCTCGCCGGACCCCGCTGCCTCTCCTCCGACGATCTAACGTCCTCCTCCCCCTTTCGTTTCTGCTCCTCCCTCTCAATCGAATGCACTCGAACCCAGGATCTTTTTTTTTTTTAAACCGCCACCGCCCCCATCGATTTTCCCCCTCCGCAAGCCTGCCTCCATCGCGACCCCAAGCTCCGACGAAGCCGCATAGCTTCCCCCCTCTCTTCCCTTTTACTGTAAGTATTTTATTGTATTTTATTTTTATTTTAATTCGTTAAAACTAATTTCGATTTTAGGGATTTAAAAACTGTTTTTTTTTTAGGCATATAAAAACTGATTTTTATAGAGAATAAAAACTGATTTTAATTAAAAGGTTAAAAACAGATTTTTAGAATGTTAAAAACAGAATTTTATTTGATGTTAAAAACAGATTTTTAGAATGTTAAAAACAGATTTTTAGGATGTTAAAAATAGATTTTTAGGATGTTAAAAACAGATTTTTAGAATGTTAAAAACAGAATTTTATTTGATGTTAAAAACAGATTTTTAGAATGTTAAAAACAGAATTTTATTTGATGTTAAAAACAGATTTTTAGGATGTTAAAAACAGATTTTTAGAATGTTAAAAACAGAATTTTATTTGATGTTAAAAACAGATTTTTAGGATGTTAAAAACAGAATTTTATTTGATGTTAAAAACAGATTTTTAGGATGTTAAAAACAGAATTTTATTTGATGTTAAAAACAGAATTTTATTTGATGTTAAAAACAGATTTTTAAAATGATTAAAAACAGACTTTTAAATATGAAAAGGCGATGTTTTTAAATATGAAAAGGCGAATTTTAGATGTAAAAATGCGAAATCTATATTTTTGAAATGAATTTTTATATATTGAATAGCGAAGTAAAAATTCGATTTTTACATATGTAGTGAAAGCGGACAACGAAGGTGACAAAAAGGCGAAACGACGAAGACTTCTGCAAATGAAGTGCCGTGGAGCTTGGATAGCTTTCGGTGAGAATTTCTCACTCTTCAATTTATTTTCTAGTTATATATATATACTAGGATGCAGACGGTGTTTAGTAGCACCCGACACAATCGTCCATAGACCATGGACTTGTTTGTTTGGCTGTTTGGTGATTGATTGCGATATTGGTTTGAATGTGGTTTGTGGTGTGAAAAATCGAATCGATAAATTGGTTAGGATTAGACGTGCGCCGTTATAAGGCGAAGGAGTAAGGCTAGGTTAGACTCTTACTCCAAATTTTGTGGTTTGCATAATGAAATGAATTGAATTGTTTGGTGAAATGAATGGATTGATTGATGTGTGAATGGCGTGGGCCTTCACTAGACCGGGGATAAGGCTAGGCCTTGTCCCGTTTCTAGTATCGTGCCGTTATGCCGCCGAAATTTTCTAAAATATGTTAGAAAAATAAAAATATCATTTTATTTAAAGAATGAACTGAATAGAAATTCATATGTTGGAATAAAATGTTTTATCGTTAAAAATATAATTTTTAACGCGAATGTGAATAAATAAATATTCATTTACAAACCAGACGGTTTGTTTATGTACACCTATTTGAAGGACATTGATTGGGTCGATAAATTTTACACATCGCCCAACAGCACAAATAAAATATGTGTTTGATTGTTTGAAACCCCACACGGGTGTTAGGATGAAATATGCAGTTCACTCATCCTGATTGATTAAATATGTCGATCGATTGATTGACAGGCTGTTATAAGCGTTAGATATTTATATTTGATGCTTATACAGTGTAGTGCACTTTGGTTGATGGTTGATTATTTTTCCATGCTATTATATACATGTGTTGTATGAAAATCCATATAATTAACTTTATATGGTAATTGATTGGGCCTCATTCCAATTTGAAAAATAAAGAATATTATAAAATAAAAGTTCATGTGTTGACAGTACTCATCCATTGAGATTGGTCATGTGTTGAACGAAATATTTTAGTAATAAAATTTACATCTTTATCGATATAAAATAAAAGTTCATGTGTTGACAGTACTCATCCATTGAGATTGGTCATGTGTTGAACGAAATATTTTGATAACAACTATTTTGAAAAAGAAATATTTGAAATAGAATATTTGAAAATAGAAATTTATGAAGCCGTGTTGATTAGATTGACGCCATTTTGACGTGAACGATATTTATATCGATTGTATTCATTTCGAAATGAATTGAATATAAAACGATTTCGAAATGAATGGAATTGAAAACGATTTCGAAATGAATTGAATATAAAACGATTTCGAAATGAATTGAATATATAACGATTTCGAAATGAATGGAATTGAAAACGATTTCGAAATGAATTGAATATATAACGATTTCGAAATGAATGGAATTGAAAACGATTTCGAAATGAATTGAATTGAAAACGATTTCGAAATGAATTGAATTGAAAACGATTTCGAAATGAATTGAATATATAACGATTTCGAAATGAATTGAATTGAAACGAATTCAAATTGAATTGAAAGCGAATTGAAATAAATTCAAATTGAATTGAAATTTGAATTGAATAGAAATGAATTTTAAAACGAATTTATAAAGAAGAATTCAATTTTGATTTGAATTGAAAAGGAAGTGGAAATTGCTTTTGAAACGAATTTAAAACTATTCCTATAATTCGTTTTAAATAGAAATCGACGAAGTATATATTATATATTATGAATATATAATATAATGGCCTGAATAGAACGCGCCGCGCCGCGGCAGTTCGCGAATTTCGACCATTGACTTCAAACGAACATTACGGGAGATCCGACCGTCGGATTCTCCTGAAACCGGAACCGTTGGGTTCGTATCGAAAAGAGCTTTCTAACGAATATTAGAAATTTGAAATCTAACGGTTGGATTTGGAATTATGTCCAAATCAAATTTGAAAAAGGTCGCTGTAAGTGCAGTTCGATGGCCATTGATGGAAATCGACTGTACGGGCCTTGATAAAATTATTAAAAATAGTAATAATTTGTGTAAAATCATAAGAAATGATTTGTGAAGGATTGGGATGAAAAACTCCACATTTGAAAAGATAAAAATAGATTTTTATCGAAATGAACTAGTTTTGAACTAGAATTATAATTCTATTTATTTTTAAATAAATAAATTGAATTTAAAAAGGGTTTTAAAAATAACCAAAATTTCCAATGATTGCATTGGAGTGGATTTGAATCGAAATTGTCTTCGGAATATTTCGATGTTGGAATTCGTGATTATACAGATGTTGTTATGGAAATTTGAAAGATATATATTTATATCGTTATTTCCAATACGACATTTGTTAATCGTAGAATTTGATATTGAATATAAGCCGATATATTTTCTATTCAGAGCCTTATATTGAATATCAAATGTGATTTGGGTTTGTCGTGAATGGTGTCTTCACTAACACTGTTCTTGAACCCAGTTGAGAAAAGATTAAATCTTTTTATTTAGATTTAATGAAGTGTACCAATTAAATGATATTTAATTGGAATTGAATTGGTATTGATTTTTGGGTTTATCGTGAACAGTGTTTTATATAACACTTGTTCTTTAACCCGATAATTAATAGGATGATTTTTGGGTTTATCGTGAACAGTGTTTTAAATAACACTTGTTCTTTAACCCGATAATTAATAGGATGATTTTTGGGTTTATCGTGAACCGTGTTTTAAATGACACTGATTCTTTAACCCAGTTAACGATTAAAACTAAGTGGAGTTTTAATGAATCTTTAATTAGATTGAAATAATCAAGAATGGAGTATCACCAGTTTTGCTCCAGGCGATAGTTAAATCTTTAATTAGATTTGAACGTGAAATTTAGAAACTAACTGTCGGTTAGCCAAGCAGAATGGTTTTCTAGATATTGATCTGATGTTGGTTTCGGCCTTCGGGGTTAATATTTGGGAAATTATTCTCTTGATTAATTTACGGTTAGTGACTGATGAATTGGAATGAGGCGTATGTTGTGTTTGTGTAACACTTATTCAAAATATACGCGAGTTATTCGGAAAGACCGGGTTTATCCCATTCTGAATAACTGATAATACGATAAGTCGAAGATGAAGACGATGGTCGAAGACCGGAAGTCTTCACGTCGTTTGGGTAATTACTGATGATCTTGATTGGGCTGTACACCCAAGAAGATGGAAACAGTTAGTGATCGTCCAGACGTACTTGGAGATCGATGGATATGCGGGGTACTAGGTGCCTCCGGTTTCGTTCAGACCCAGAACGAACTTGTAAATGGACTGTGTGTCTGACATTGGATTTTAGTCTATGTGATTGATCTCTATTAAATATATATCTGTTTGGCAGCGGAGAATTTATTCTCTTGCTTAACGCCCTTCTCTGAGACGTACGAGCTCAGGGGTTATATATTGATGGATATCAAACGCATGGAGTGAATTGCCTGTGTGGCATGCCTAAGTGGCAATTGATCGAGGCTTCTGTTGAAAACCAAAGTCTTGTGGTGATGATCAAAGCACGGCCTTTGTGGCGTAGCTTTGTGTAACGTTTACCTCGCGTGTTTCACACCCGGTATGAACCAAAAACGGGAGAGGACGTTAGGGAGGGCATGCGTTTCTTTCTAGCTAGAAGTGGCGTCAGTGGTTTTACACGCCCTGACGAGTTTGACTTATGTGGTTGTTGCTGTTGCGAGGCGCCTCGGATTGATCGGTCGTTCTCGATCCGATGGAGTCATTTAGTTGGCTTGTTTGCGCCCCATAGGGCGGGGAAACGCATGTTCAGGCATTTTAATCCACTCCGTGTGGACCGGCCCTGAGGATCCAAGGGTCACTCGAGCTCTGATCCTGAGACATGGTAGGCTAGATTGTCTCGAATCGGTTGAGGACTATCTTTTGCCTCGGTTCATAGATGGAAACCCAATTTCCAAATACGTGACATTTGCGGTTTTGGTTGTAATCCTATATATGGCGACATAGTGGGATGGGGCGCTTATGCCGCCTATGATTGATACTTATGATTTGAAGTTGTTTTATACACTATGCACTTATAATAGTATCAAACGATTTGTTTTAAACGTATCAAGCATTCTTTGGCTGTTATAAGGGAAAACCCTATCCCCCGGCTTGCGTTGCATTGTGTGATAGGACCTAGGTCTTATAACAGCTTCATTTTTCTTTATTTAGCATTGCGCTGTTTGTTTTATGCACTGGTATTCTTGGGAGGAAACCCGTTCCGTGTTATACGGCGTGGTCCCTTGATTTACCTAATGATTTAAAATAAAGATTAATAACTGTTTTAGTTCTCACACCAGTCACATGACTGACCTGGAGTTTATTGTTTTAACCTAAACTCTGGGTGCCCTTATTTTGACACGGGCAGCTAGTAGTTTTGGTTTTGCAGATTTATATTCACAGGATCCTGGTTTACAGCTGGAACGATATCCGGAAAGCTTTGTATCCGTATATCTCCTTCTAGTTGTGTATTGTATTATTTTCCGCTGCGATGTATTTAAATGTAATTTAAATCTCTGATATTTCTGTGTAATATTTATTCATTTATACTCTGTATATTCTTGTAATCTGATGCATTGTTGTAATATACAATGAAATGTTCTTCTGTTTGTGTTCTGATTGGTCTTGTCCTCACAGTAATTCGTTCTTTCTCATCTCTTCGGAGACCGGGGAAGTTTCGGGTCGCTTCACGATATCAGAATCACGAACGGTCGGATCCGTTAGGATCGTATGGATGACGAAAACACCATGGAACTGACTGGGAGTGAAACGAGGCTCGTTACAATTTATGGTGAAATAAAATTTTAGAATCAAATCAAGCGATGGTTATTGTTATTAACGATGATCGTCCAATGTGAGTAAAACTCACCAACTCTGAACAATTATATTTTTATAACGTGATTTTAGAACTGTTAATCATCTGTTGATTGTTGTGTGTTAATTGTTTGGTTGAATTGCTTGTGTATTGGTTGAAAGTATAGGTAGCGATATATATATATATATATATATATATATATAAATCGTTAATCAAATATTGATTCTGTTATCAGAATAATTTTATTTTCGTGTTGTTTAACATCTGTGATGCAGGGAAACAGGTTGGAGGGATCCAACATGATTCCTCAATATTTATAATACTATTTTGTTCATATATTGTGTTATATGATGTGATGTATAATCTGTGATTGATTATAATGACAATGGTCTTGTTATTCGGTACTGTTAAATACCAAAAGAAATATTGAAATAAAATCGAAAGATTTTATATAGAAGGAAGATTTCAAACTGTGTATTGAAATAGAATATTTATAAAATCAAAGAATTTTATAAAAAGGAATATTTACTTAGAAAGTAAATAAAGGTATAAAAAGGATTATTTACTTAAAAAGTAAATAAAGGTATAAAAAGGATTATTTACTTAGAAAGTAAATAAAGGTATAAAAAGGATTATTTATTTAGAAATTAAATAAAGATATCATAAAAGGAATTTATTTGGAAAATAAATAAAAGGAATTTATTTGGGAAAATAAATAAAAGGAAATATTTATTTATGAAAGTAAATAGAATTATAAAAGAATATTTATTTATAAATAGAATTTATAAAAGAAACTATTTATAAAATCAAAGGATTTTATAAAGGAAATATTTGGAAAGCCAAATAAGAATTGAAAGGAAATATTTGTAAAACACTTACAAATAGAATTGAAGGGAAAATATTTATTTGTTAAATAAATCAAATATAAAGGAAAATATTTGTGAAATCAAATATAAGGTAAAATATTTGTTAAATAAATAGAAAAGATAAAAGAAATATTTATTTGTTAAATAAATAGAATTGAAAAGGGAATAGTTATTTGTTAAGTAAACAAATAGAAAAGGAATTAACCAAAGGAGTTAATTCAAAGGAATTAATCAAAGGAGATAATTCAAAGGAATAAATCAAAAGAGTTAATCGAAATGATTTAATCGAATATTAGTTATTCGATTAGAGTTAATCGAATAGAGTAAATGAGTTAGAATTAACTAATTAAAGTTAATCAGTTAGAGTTAACCAGTTAAAGTTAATCAGTTAGAGTTAACCAGTTAGAGTTAACTAGTTAGAGTTAATTGATTAGAGTTAGAGTTAACTAGTTAGAGTAAATCGATTAGAGTTAGAGTTTACCAGTTAGAGTTAATCAGTTAGAGTTAATCAGTTAGAGTTAATCAGTTAGAGTTGACCGGTTAGAGTTATTCAAATGGAGTTAATCATGTCAAGTTAATTAAGATGAGTAATCAAACCAAGTTAATCCAAATGAGTTAATCCAAAGGAGTTAGTCGAATATTGGTTATTTGAATAGAGTTAAAGGAGTATCGAATATAGTTTATTCGAATAGAGTTAAAGGAGTATCGAATATAGTTTATTCGAATAAAGTTTAAGGAAAGGAGTTATGGATTTTAGTTTAATCGAAAGGAGTTATCGATTACTTTAATCAAAAGGAGTTATCGATTACTTTAATCGAAAGGAGTTATCGATTTTAGTTCGATCGAAAGGAGTTATCGATTAATTTAATCGAAAGGAGTTATCGATTTTAGTTTAATCGATGGGGGTTATCCATTTTAGTCTAATCGAAAGGAGTTAATCGAATTTAGTTATTCGAAAAGAAGTAATCGAATATAGTTTATTCGAAGAGAGATTATCGAATATAGTGATTCGAGAGGAGTAAATCGAACATGGTATTCGAAAGTTAAGTAAATCGAATATGGTATTCGAAGGTAAGTAAATTGAATATAGTTATTCAAAAGAAGTTAGTTGAGTATGGTTAGTCGAGTCGAGTTAATCGAATAGAGTTAAGTCGAACATTAGTTAATCAAATATTAGTAAATCGAATATGGTATTCGAAAGTAATAAATCGAATATGGTATTCGAAAGTAATAAATCGAATATGGTATTCGAAAGGGAGTTAATCGAATACAGATATTCGAAGGGGAGTTAATCAAATAGAGATTACTCGAAAGAGAGTTAATCGTCGAATTCGATTATATCGAATTCGGGAAAGTATTATTTACTTTCCGGTGTTTAAATCAAGATTTTATTTCTTTATAAATTAGGTGTTTATTTATTTATTCATATTAAAGAATAAAGGTTAAAATTGAAATTAGATATTTTGAAAGGAGGGATTATAACGTTATCGTTATAACCAATGTTCTGTAAAAGAAGTGGATTCGCAAATAGAATCCGAGAGTTACATAAGGAAGTTTGTTAAAGATTTAAAAGATAAACTTTGACTATTTCGAAGTTAAAACGTTGTTCGGTTAAGGTCTGAGAGGTAATTATACCCCAACTTGATTGACTTCCTTCTTAACAAAGGAATGGTAAGGTTTGATAGTGAAGGAGTTTTGGAAATGTTTTCCAAATAAGGATCAGAAATGTTTTCTGATAATAGAAAATAAGAAATGTTGAATATATGGAAACAGGAGATAAGAAAATTAATAAAATAAAGAGATAAATGTTCAATGATGATTGATCGATATAATTTCCATTTGGAAATAATATCGTTGTTTGCACACGTGTTTTTCTTTGATAGTTAACTCACCGACTATCGAATTTTTTTACCATTTTAACGTTGTTAATATGGAGAGACCGGTTGGATTATTATCCGAAGAACCACTACGTATTGGCATAAGCGTTGCGAATCATATATGCCAATGATAATTGATGACGGAGTCAAGTGCAAGGGCTGTTGTATAAATCTTAGGAAAAGATTGCCTAAGATGGTTGTAATGAATAGTGCCTTCGGTTTGTCCAGTCCCAGGATGACCTATATGGAAGAATGTCTGACAGAGTATATTTAATAGATCACGTAAGTTGATCTCTTCAAACGTATTTACGTTTGGTGGCGGAGGAATTCGTTTCTCTTAGCTGTATACCCATGGTATTTTTGGGGAAATCAATTTGTGATTTGGCGGGTATGACGATGTGACATTCAAAGTGAATAAATGTGTGATCTGTTAGAGATAAGCGTAGCTTCTAGCCTCACATCCGGAAATGACAAAAATCGGGCAGGCAGCATGGCTATGTAGGTCGCACCTATTAGCGTGTATAATCACCTGATCTAGAGTTTCATTTACTTCTAAAAATCTGTTGTCGATGTTGTCCCATTCGTGAAACGGTTGCTGATCCCAACCGTTGGTAATATACATTTGATACACTCAAGCGAAACGAGTGGTCAGTCATGTGTGGCCGGGTTGCAAGATGTTCTTGTTGAACCCAGTGTATTCCTCTGTAGAGGTACACTAGCGAAAGGTGGTTCCATACCTTGTCATAGTTGGAAATCTATTACCCAATACGTGCTTGCGGTTTTGATTGTACACTATATATGTAGAACGTGAGATAAAAGCGTTTCTACTAGATGATTATTATATTGTGGTTGATAGATATTATTATAATATCAAAAGGTTTTTGATATAAAGATGTTTTGGATTCTCATAAGGGAAAAACCCGTTCCGTTATGCGGTGTGGTCTTATGAGATATCGTTTACTTGTTCAAACTGTTTTACTCATACCAGTCCCATGACTGACCCAGAGTTTATTTTGTTTTGTTTCCCTAAACTCTTGGGTGCCCAATTTCGTATGAGCAGTCAAGTAGTCGAGATTTACAGATACTTGAAGAGCTGGAGCAGGAGGCTTCAGAATTATATAGCTATGGTTATTTTCCGCTGTGTTGTAAGTGCTGTACCTTGGAAATGATATGTATATTCAAGTACAGATTTATATTTCAAAAGTTATGTTATATATTACATGTTATTCATTCCGCTGTGAGGTTCGTGTTACTCTGATGTTGTGTTGTTGTTGTTCTTCTTCTTCTATTCTAAGTTTCTATCTTATCTATTCTCACCCTCTAATTTCTTTCATTAACTACCGGTATTTTTCGATGTTTGGTTAGTCGTCATTGAGTTTATGTCGATAACCAAAGTCGCTAAAAATCGGGTCGTTACAGTTGGTATCAGAGCTTAAGGTTAAGTGAATTACCTTGGCTCTGTGGTGTGACTCTGTAGAGATGGGGTTAGTAATACTCTAGATTGAGTTTGAGTGTATATATACGAGTGAAGGTATTTGTTATTTGATATAAATGGTTTTATATTGAGTAGATTTATTGGCTGAGTTGTTTATGGATTCTGGTCGATGGTGGGGCACCACAATATCGATAGGGGTTTCTAAAACACTCAAATACGATGGGTCGACACGATATGTTTTTAAAAGAGGGTAAATGAAAATAATTTTACCCAAGGTACATTTTGATATAGAGAAAATATATATTGGAATTATAATATATTGGATATATTGGTTGTTATTATAATCAAATAAGATTATAAAAAAGTAAAATGGTTATGTAAATAACCAATCAGAATTCATATAAGTGTTATTTACTTTCCAGTGTTTAAATCAAGATTTTATTTATAAATTAGGTGTTAATTTATTTATTCACATTAAAGAATAAAGGTTAAAATTGAAATTAGATATTTCGAAAGGAGGGATTATAACGTTATCGTTATAACCAATTTTCTGTAAACGAAGTGGATTCGTAAATAGAATCTGAGAGTTACGTAAGAAAGTTTGTTAAAGATTTGAAAGATAAACTTTGACTATTTCGAAGTTAAAACGTTGTTTAGTTCAGGTCTGAGAGGTAATTATACCCTAACTTTATTGACTTCCTTCTTAACTAAGGAATGGTAAGGTTTGATAGTGAAGGAGTTTTGGAAATGTTTTCCAAATAAGAATCAGAAATGTTTTCTGATAATAGAAAATAAGAAATGTTGAAAATATGGAAACATGAGATAAGTAAATTAATAAAATAAAGAGATAAATGTTCTGTGATGATTGATCGATATAATTTCCATTTGGAAATAATATCGTTGTTTGCACACGTGTTTTTCTTTGATAGTTAACTCTCCGACTATCGAAGTTTTTGACCATTTTAACGTTGTTAATTTGGAGAGACTGGTTGGATTATTATCCGACGAACCACTCCGTATTGGCATAAGCATTGCGAATCGTATATGCTAAAGATAATTGAAGACGGAGTCAAGTGCAAGGGCTGTTGTATAAATCTTAGGAAAAGATTGCCTAAGATGGTTGTACTGATTAGTGCCTTCGGTTTGTCCAATCCCAGGATGATCTGTATGGAAGAATATCTGATAGGGTATATTTAATAGATCATGTAAGTTGATCTCTTCAAATGTATTTACGTTTGGTGGCGGAGGATTTCGTTTCTCTTAGCTGTATACCCGTGGTATTTTTGGGGAAATCAATTTGTGATTTGGCGAGTATGACGATGTGACATTCAAAGTGAATAAATGTGTGATCCGTCAGAGATAAGCGTAGCTTCTAGCCTCACATCCGGAAATGACAAAAATCGGGCTGGCAGCATGGTTATGTAGGTCGCACCTATTAGGGTGTATAATCACCTGATCTAGAGTTTCATTTACTTCTAAAAATCTATTGTCGATGTTGTCCCATTCGGGAAACGGTTGCTGATCCCAACCGTTGGTGATATACATTCGATACACTTAAGCGAAACGAGTGGTCGGTCTTGTGTGGACGGGTTGCAAGATGTTCTTGTTGAACCTAGTGTATTCCTCTCTAGAGGTACACTAGCGAAAGGTGGTTCCATACCTTGTCATAGTTGGAAATCCATTACCCATTACGTGCTTGCAATTTTGATTGTATACAATACTAGTGTGAACCCATGCTTCGCACACGGGCTACAATGAACTTTTATTATTATTACCAAAGTATGTTTGCTTGCATGATTACTAAATTATCATTATGATTCTAATTAAACTGGAATTTAATTTGGTCCAATTTATAAAATGTTTAAACTAAGATTGTTCCAAAACATTTAAGTGTAGATGGCTGTTAATTATCCAAGTCATGAAACACGTGAATCACTTAATAATTACTGAGGCAACATCCAAGTGTATGATATATGCTGCCATCCCAATATCACTTGTAATATACTGCTCCACTACTAACGCATATTATATACATGAATTATAATGGCAGTAACAACAGTGAACTTCATAGTAATCTGTAAATCTACATATGATTTCTAATAGGGAAACTATTGCTTAATCTTTATACAACTTGCACAAAATTCCTTCTGTTTCCATATAATATTGACAATGTTGAATGCACAACCGAAACATATTTGATAGGTATAGAATAAAACACAGTTTGGACAAAATAAGTACACATATGTAAACAATTAAGTAAATGTAATCACAATCCTGTATATAGTAAATTATTTGGATAAACTCCTTTTTGTTTATTTAGGGTAAATACGTACAACAGGTTATATCAATTATGCATTTAAATAAAAGGTAGGAAGAGCAAACAGATAGAAAGAAAAGAAAAGATAGTCCTTTCCATATATAAGAAATCTTGCCATACTGAATTGTTCTCTTACGTGGAGGTTGTGCAAACCTGGACCGCATTCTGTCAATAAAATAACGTTAGTAGAAGACTATTAAAGTTGGATAAATTATGGCATAATATTCATCAAGAAGTACTACATGAGTGTATGGTATGACCAAAACAAAAACGTACAGTGATATATGATGGTAAAAGATCTCAATATTCAAGCAAGCAAAAGGTTCAAAAAGACAGACAATTGAAACAGAAATTTTGCAGTCCAGTAGCATGACATACCCAAAAAAATACAGTATAGATGTGGTTTTTAGCTATGAATCAGTCAAACAGAGTCAAACAGCAAAATAAATAGTTACCATGTAGCTAGGTAGACAGCAACCTCATGCATGTTGGCAATATTCCCTGAAAAAAGCAGCTACAACCATAAAGATTAACAAAATTGTACGTTAATAAATTCATTATCATGCTTATGCAGTTCTACTAAAAATAGGATGGAAAAATAACATGTATATTAACTGATTAATCACCATGATACAGTTTATTTTAAAATATGAAAAAACTTGTATATTATAGTTTCAAGTTACCATAAAATGAATCAAACTAAGTATACCAATTTCAACCATGAGCACTCATATCCAAACAGTGTATCAAAACAATTATGCGGATGTGTGTAATCAAGAACAATAAAATAATGATGGCTATATGAGCCAAATCATAGCATACTTAGCATATATGCCAGTGCAAACTCGTTCAACGTATACAGATTTCTTTTGTAGTGTTTCAAAGGAAGGAAAACATTAAAAATTTAAAGTAAAATAATTGAAATCTTATTATACAATAAATTTCTATATCTTTGCTAATTGTAAAAAATATAAATTCTTACTTAGTAAACTTCTATCACGCAGACTCATTAGCAAATTTATTTAGAATCAAGGATCCAACATCTACAATATGTGTGAAAGGCATATAACTTATCTGGGTTCCTATATATTTGTTCCCAACTTATTTATGTCAATAATATTTCATTTCTACAGGTTGTTATCATACAGTTTATCCCTTTACTTAAGGAAATTTTGATAATTTGGAAACCGAACTCCAAAAGAGCATCAAGAAGAAACAATGATACATTAATTTGTCAGCTTGCTCAGTATTTGGGCATTATGCATCTTTTGGTTGGAAATACAATGGAACTTTCTCAAATTACTTCCATTTTTTAGTTTAGATAGTTTTAATGACGATCACGAAAGTTTACATTGATTGTCATAGCTATTAGGCTGTAAAAATTCCACAGGATTCAGATGTTACTGAGCATAACTTTACGGTGCATAAAAAGTACATCTAGTTGCTTGTTAAACATTGTTTATTTTGCAGAATGAGTAGGTTTTACTCATTGCTCTTTATTGATTGCACCAAACGATTATGTATTATCATTGCTAAAGCTTGAATTTCCTGTACTGTTAAAAATGATCATAATCCTTGATTCTCAGATGATATAAAAGGAAAATTTAAGACTGTATAATAGTACATAACTAAATGAGCTTGTAATTACCATATAACCATTAGATTTTCAATATGCTGCAGGATATAGGTGAAAGGAATGTGTGGCTCTTCTTTTAAAACACGGTGCAGTTGTGCTATTTTGTGTTTTCTTTTTTAAAATGGACTAAAAACTCTGTTTTGAAAATAAAAATTTGAATCATATTCAATGATTTTATATAATTCAATAAACATTAGAAATTTCAGTAAGCTAGCAGTTTAATAGTTATAATTAACTATTTATAAGGTAAATAATCGATAAATGAATTAGAAATGTGCATGAGGACTACAATATACTATTGTAAAACACCAACACCCGTTTTATTATGTATATTTTATTCATATCAATATACTGAAAAGCAATACGTAATAAAAAATTAACTCAGTATTAAATTACTAAACACATAGAAAATCTGCTTATATAAGAAGTGGCCAATTACCACACTCCCTAACCCTATATGATACCATGATACCAAGGCTTTGCTGTGCAGTAAAAAAATTATATCAAATATACCATCTCAAATATAAAGTCAGCTAACATACATACATAACATGGGGAAATAACATGAGAAAAGGACATGATTTTGCATAATAGAAAAACCAAACCGAATGCATATTTTTCTTGAAATACAATTATCTCACCCATGCTCAGAAGAAATACATCATCCTCATTGTCTTCTTTTCCTTCAAAGTGGAGCAAAAAACCTATAATAAGAATCAAAATCAAATACAGTCAGCAAAACATCCACACAAATCTATTAAGCTTAATATGGAAAAAGGTTTTTTTTTTTGTTGTAGGACAAAAATTGGATATAGTAGTGACAGGAAAAATGATAATTAAATTCATGGCTAATAATCTACTAAGAATAGCTGTGTTAAAAGCCCATTAGAAAAGGATAGTGCTTATCATCTAAAACTAACTTTGGAATGATGAACTTTTTTGTACCCCGAAAAGATGCCAACAAATAACAAACTGATTAGTACCAGTGTTTACTGATTTGTATAATACATGTTTTTTATTCCAACAGTGATACAAATTAGTGAGAAAATGTTATTTTACCATGATATGTTAATTTTAAGGTTAACATAATTTAGACCATAAAACAGTTATTAAAAACTCTATTTTTTAATTTTATAGTCACGGACTACAAAAAATCTGCAAAGCTAGACTTTGGAAAGAGGGAAGAAATCACCCTTGATCAATTACAAATCAAGGAACATAATGGTTACGATAAATATTTAGGAGGAGTTCATTTTGCAGCAGAAGGTTCAAACTTGCAAAAAATATAGAAAATAGTTGTTTACAACCGAGATGTGAAACCAACAATATTGGTTTGAAAATCAAGTTTCATTTTCTACGAATGATAAAAAACTAAACCGGAAAAGGAAAAAAAAGGGAAACCTGAATCAAAGCGTTTGTACCTTCAATCTGCATCTTTATCGGAGCAATCTGAACAATTCATTGCTGACTGATCGTTGTTAGCATTGTTAGAGTTAGGGTTAGACAGAAAACTATTTTATCCCTTCCGGTAAGTAACCCTAATTCGGCCAGATAGGAGATTTGAGTCGTAGAGGAGTGTCAATGAATTTGAAGTGACGAAAATAAAAGTTCAGTTCTTTCATGAATGAAAAGGAGATTTATTTGATGGGAGAGGGGACTCGTCTGAGGAAATACGATGAACTGTCCTAAGGAAAGCGGTTTCATTCTAGGGAAGAAAGAGGGAAGTTAAGTGTTTTAGTATTTCGAATTAAAAAGTGTAAGATTCGCTGAGAAGCGGAGAACGCAGAGAAGAAAGAAATTTAGACGTCCACGTAAGTAAAGTTTGGATCTTGTTTTCTATTATAGGTAATAGATACGTAGAGCGTGAGAAAAAAGCGTTTCTGCTAGATGATTATTATATTGTGGTTGATAGATATTACTATAATATCAAAAGGTTTTTGATATAAAGATGTTTTGGATTCTCATAAGGGAAAAACCCATTCCGTTATACGGTGTGGTCTTATGAGATATCGTTTACTTGTTCAAACTTTTTTTAGCTGTTTTACTCATACCAGTCCCATGACTGACCAGGAGTTTATTTTGTTTTGTTTCCCTAAACTCTTGGGTGCCCAATTTTGTACGGGCAGTCAAGTAGTCGGGATTTACAAATACTTGAAGAGCTGGAGCAGGAGGCTTCAGAATTATATAGCTATGGTTATTTTCCGCTGTGTTGTAAGTGTTGTACCTTGGAAATGATATGTATATTCAAGTATAGATTTATATTTCAAAAGTTATGTTATATATTATATGTTATTCGTTCCGCTGTGAGGTTCGTGTTACTCTGATGTTGTGTTGTTGTTGTTCTTCTTCTATTCTAAGTTTCTATCTTATTTATTCTCACCCTCTAATTTCTTTCATTAACTACCGGTATTTTTCGATGTTTGGTTAGTTGTCATTGAGTTTATGTCGATAACCAAAGTCGCTAAAAACCGGGTCGTTACACCACCCTAGAATACAGACAAACCCCACTTACACCAAAGAAAACCAAGAAGCAAAACCAAAATGGAACCCAGATAGCATGAGGAAAAACAGATGGAACTGCTAAAAGACGAGCAAGGACATCAATCGAAAAAGCCAAGATAGTCCTAACATCTCCAACCGATGAACCTGACCCAACCAGAGACAACAAATATAAAGTTGATCTAAGCTAGAACCCAATGCCCTAATAACCGCAAGCAGAAGAGAAGATGCAAACCCCAAATAAAGCTCCTGAAACTGACCTAACCAGAGTCACCAACCAGAAAGCTAATCCAATGCCCGAAGAAACACAAGCAGAAGAGAAGTTGCAAACCTCAGACCAAGCTCCTAAAAAAAGAGGGGGTTAGGGCCCTCACCCTATGCTAGCGCTTGGGAAGGGGCCCGAAGTGACATCGAAAGAATGAGCTAATGCAACAGACCGGGTGTTCAGAACACCCTTGAAAGACCAACCACAAAACGCAAAGAAGTCATCGTCTTTGACTTTGCGAATGATGGTAGATGGCGCCATAGGTACCTTATTGAAAATAGCATTGTTTCGAGAGCATCAAAGGTGCCAAAAGATGAGATAAGGAAGTAGGAAAGGATAGAGTGAAGATTCTTTCCCTTTTTTCTTCCTACCAAAACCAAAGAAAGTCTAGTAGAGATAGAGCATTTCCCCAATACCTACCAAAGAACCTAAAAAAGACCAAAGAACACGGGGACATTCTCTATCCAAAAACAAATGAGCAGCTGATTTCATATCCAACTGCTCCACAACACCTACTCCGAGATACAATAGGGATACTAATTCTATTCAAGTTGTCATCTAGTGGTAAACCCTCATGAAGGGTTCTCCACCACATAAGAATGGAAACCGTGGGAGGGATTCAAACATCCCAAATGAAAGAGAAGATGGGTATTCTAGGAACCAGAAGTCAGGACGAATTCCACGCTGATCTAAGCATGAAAGGATCACCATTCCATTCAAAATCCTCGTCGTAGGAGTCGGAAAAATCCTTTATGGATTGCATCTATTTCCATGTCTCACTAGCATAAGATGGGGTCCCAGAGAAATCAGCTTGCAATAGACAACGATACCTGGCATGAAGAAACGACGCCTGTAGAGAGTCGTTAGATCGGAACCTAACCCAAATCTTACCAGCGTAAGCTTTGCATACATCTCATGGGTTACGTAAACCCAATCCACACTCACGCTTGGGACGACAAATGACATCCAAAGCAACCCAGTAATGTCGCTTGACATCGTCTTTTTCTGAAACATCCCACCTCCGTTAAGGTCACTCACAAAGGGAATGAATTAACTGCAGTGAAGCATTATAGGTAAAAGACACAGATAATTTACAAGACAGACATATAAACAACAGAAAAACTGGAATTATTTCATATGCAGCGTGGTCTAGTCGAAACATTACAACCATTGTCTCAAAACCCAACTTCCATGTTATTACAATAAAACTTATGTCTTGATTAAAAACTAAAAATACATAAAGAAGCATAAAGCAGTAGTAAAGTGGCATAAATCCCCAACAAAAGTGTAACCACGGCCATAACACAAGAAAAGAGAATCCAAGCATTACATCTACTCTCTTCAACCTGGAAAAGGTCTGAACTAAGCTGAAGTATTCCCTCCCTGCGGACCTGGGGGGAGCGGAAGAAAAGAAGACGAAAGAAAACGGGTCAGACATAAGTCTGGTAAGTCCAGTGATTTTTCAGCATGTAAACAAGAAAAAGGATCATGACATGAATAAACTGAATATAGGACAATACCATAGTGAAAAGATAACATAAGGCAAGATAAGGCAAGTTAAATTGAATATGTTATCGCACTCATTTCCATTTCTCTGCACCTACTAACAAATGTTTCAACTAGCATCATGTGTTCATAATAAAATGATCTCTTTATCAATCGGCTCCTATTCGCATGCATTTATTACTTGTGTCATTCGGCCCCGCTTGTTTGTAGATACCTGTGATGGTTCCACAATGGGGTGTATCAATCCCTATGGTGGCAACCCGATATAATTCAATATGCACAGTGTATAACTACTGATGCCCAGTGCCTGATTTTTCCACTTCGGAGTAGGTGTACGCCCGAACTCCATCGGAACCTACACTGATGCACCACCCACCGTTATTTTGACCGATTATAATCAGCCCAGTAATTGTGCCCTACCCTGCCTAGTTCAGAGTACCATGATACATCTATGTGGGTTACTGCTGAAATGGGTCCCGTTACTAGGGTTTCCTAATCAACATGTTATAATGGTTAAGTGTTCTCCATTTAACCTAACCCCACCCATCTGTTTAATTAACATATTGTATTGGTTAACTTTTGCCTAAGTTAACTTAACCCTACCTTTCTTAGCATGTCAGTTCATTAGCATTAATTCATTCGTTAATGCCTCAACCTCTCACATTAGAACTGTTGTTTGCGGTTGCTGGATGTGTCGGGCGGTTCCAGGCAGACTTCTACCGCAAACTCATTCTAACCTTGGGTTTTGGGATTAATGCGCTAACCTCGCATATTAAATCTGTTGTTGCGGTCGCTGGATGTGCCGGGCGGTTCCGGGCAGCCTTACACCGCAACTCAATCTAACCTCGTGTTAGGCATGTTCATCTTTTAGCCAAATTACATATTTACCATACATGCCCAAATCTAGATTTTTATATGCCAGTTACCCACAATTGTAGTCAATTCAAGTTATGCCACATTTACTTGTTATGCCCAAAATTACTCAATTAAGTTATACCCAATTCCCCGCGTTTCAATCGTACGTACAACAAGATTCCATCTAGGTTCCGAATGAACCTAGTATTCATAAAATAAAACAAAAAGGGGAATAGAGAAGGAACACAAGAATTGACATAAGAAACAAAATAGGCATGTAAAGGTGTACCCAATCCAAGAATCATGTTTCCAGTAGGCATGTTGTACATTAAAAATAAGTATGGCCAAACTGAGCAAGTTACGTCATAGGCATAAAGACTCGATAGAATTGAACATAAGAGAATCACCAATTTGGTGTACAACATGATAGGTTCCATTGTTTCAATCACAACAGTCTCATAAGCATAGCTAATTCAGATTTGACAAAAGGATAAGCATGGATCAGAATTGATTATCTCACAATTAGGCATAGTGGTGTACAACATGATAGGTTCCATTGTTTCAATCACAACAGTCTCGTAAGAAAGAGGATAAGCATGAATCAGAATTGATTATCTCACAATTAGGCATAGTTCTGGATCCGATTATCACAGTCATGATTTCTATTAAGTGTTCAAATCTGAATAATAACTTAACTTACAATGATAGGATTAGAAAAGTGAATTAGTTGACGTTGTAGCGATTCTAATCTTTGTTTGTTGATTGAAGAAGAAAACCTTCTACTTTGGTTTGAAGCTCTCTCTCTAATTTGATTTCTAGTTTGGAGAAGATGGAGGCTAGGCAAGTTTAGAGATAGACAACATGGTGGCATGATAGAATAGGATTATGAGGTTTAGGGTTAAGGTTTGATGTTATTATATAGGAGTATAGGATTAGTTTGAGCCTTTAGATCAACATAGGATCCATCCAGACAATCCAGTCCAACAAAATGCATCATCAGGCCAATCAGAAGTCGCGGCGTAGCCCTACGACTTAGAAAATCGTCACTGTCCAGAACAGTCAGCAGGGGTCGACCCCTATAGGGGGATCGACACCAGTGTCGACGCCCCTTAAGGGGGTCGACACCCTCTAGCAGGAATTTTCCGCCCACCTCTTCTTGCTGGTTTGAATTCCAAATTTTGATTTATTAATTATTTACTTAATTCCGATTTAAACTTACATCTTCTAACCTCCATAACTTCTTCATACGGAGTCCGATTCACGCAAACTCGGACTCTATTTCAAGCAGAATTCTAAGACGAACGCAATGGCGTTACCCGTTTCACCTAATTCTTCTTCTAAAAATTAAGTGTTATTAAATATGTTAATTTTTATATTCATAGAAAATACGGGGTGTTACATTCTCCCCTCCTTAAAGGATTTCATCCCCGAAATCTCTGAGTTAAGAAGAATGTATCCTAACATCCAACATCCATCTACTCAACCATCAATCATAGGCATCCACTGTCCTTTAAAAGATTTCTAATGCTTTCATGATCATATGCATAGTGTGTGTATATGTCCTTATTTAATGCAAAATCAGGCGGTCTACTGATTCAGTTGACCTCCTTAATGTGAATTGTGTCAGTGCCATGAGTCCATTATGTATGCAATTATTCCTAATCGTACCTTATAACTTCTGCATGAGTGCACAATCATTCATACAAATGCAACATCCATATGATAACACATCAAGTTTCAATCCATATACAAATACATATATGCGTATGCAATATGAAAGTGACTGAGCCAATCTAGTACCTAATGTGTGTGTATATGCATCCACGAGCAACCACTTACAACCATCAATCATAACATGTTTCAAATACATGTTTACATCCATTGGTTTCTACCTAAGGATTATGAATAGGACTGAGGAGATATACTTAAAAGATAGATACAAGCATGCATAAATTTATGGAAAAAAAAGAGATCAAGGATGTACCCTCAAAAAGATAAGGGTAGGTAGCGCATATCTTGTCTTTAGTCTCCCAAGTCATGTCTTCTTCAGCATCACTCCATTGTACTTTTACTAGCTTGACCTCACGATTGCATAGCTTTTTAACTTCTGTTCCCAAGATACAAGTTGGAACTCTTCTCATTGCCGCTTCTCGCTCCACTTCTACTTCCTCGTGTATGCTTGGCTCCACAACTTTTGCAGACTCATGTAAGCACTTTCGTAGATGAGAAACATGAAAAACATTATGAACTCCAGCCAATCTTTTGGGCAACTCTACTCTATAAACCATCGTCCCAATCCTCTCAATGATAGGAAATGGCCCTACAAACCTTGGTGCCAATTTATCTATGGATCCAAAGCGAATGACATTCCTCAAAGGAGATACTTTAAGGAAAACCATGTCTCTAACCTCAAACTTAAGTCGGTCCTGCTTTTATCCGCGTAGGACTTCTGTCTATCTTGTGCTGTCTTCATTCGTTTTCATATCAAGTCCACTTTCTCTGAAGTTTCTCTAATCATGCCGGGCCCAAGTATGAGCTTGACTGTAGATTCCCACCAACAAGTTGGTGATCGGCATGGCTTCCATATAAAGCCTCAAAGGGTGCCATGCCTATGGTGGCTTGAGAGCTATTGTTGTAAGAGAACTCCACCAAAGGAAGATGATCCTCCCATGTTCCTCCAAAATCAAGAATGCACAATCTCAAGAGATCTTCTAACACTCTGTTCACCCTTTCCGTCTGACCATCGGTTTGAGGGTGATAGGCAGTGATTAAGCATAGCTGTGTGCCTACAGCCTCTTGCAAACTCTTCCAAAACTCACTCGTAAAGATAGGATCTCGATCACTTACTATGCTAGAGGGTATCCCATGCAGTCGAACTACCTATTTGAGATAAATGAATGCTAACGATGAGGCAGTCCTCCTACTCTTAACAGATAAAGTGAGCGCTTTTAGTGAGCCTGTCAACTATTACCCAAACACTGGTATTGCCCCTTCTTGACCTAGGCAACCTATCTATAAAGTCCATCGAAATGCTATCCCATTTCCACTGTGGGACCTCTAGAGGATGAAGCAGACCACCAGGCTTCTTCTGCTCCGCCTTGACTTGCTCGCATATCAAGCATTTAGAGACAAATTCAGCTACATCCTTCTTCATGCCATTCCAAAAGAAAACCCTTTTTATGTCTTTATACATCTTGTATCCACCTGGGTGTATGGTCAACTTAGAATGGTGTGCTTCTTCGAGCACTGTCTTCACCAAATCCCTTGTTTGTGGGACACATAGTCTTCCATCCTGCCTCAACCAACCCTTGTCATCGATGGAGTATCTATTGAGGTGACTAGAAGTCTCACCTCTAATTAACTTATCCATCATATCAACTATCTTAGGGTCTTCACGTTGCGCGGTTCCTATTGAGTCCAAAAATGTAGGCCACACCTCTGTGTTGCTAATAAATCAGGTACAAACTCAAAAGAGGGTCTAAAGTCAAAGGTTGCTATGTACTCCAAGTTTTGCCTTTCCACAAAGAGAGGACTTAAGGTCAGCTTTTTCCTACTTAAAGCGTCTTCTACTACATTGCCCTTGCCAGGGGTATAAGCAATCTCAAAATCGTATGAGGCAAGAAACTCCATCCACCATTGTTGTCTTAAGTTAAGATCTTTTTGTGAGAAAAGGTACTTTAATGATTTATGGTCAGTAAACAATTCAAACCTTTCTCCTAGTAGGTAATGACGCCATGACTTAAGGCAGAAAACAATGGTAGCTAGCTCTAAATCATGAGTTGGGTAATTTTTCTCATGTACCTTCATCTGCCTTCCCCCAAAACAACCTACCTTGCCTTCTTGCATCAAGACAGCGCCTAATCCTGTACCACATGTGTCTGTGTATACTGTAAACATCTTACTCCCATCAGGCAATGTCAGAACTAGGGCTGTTGTCAGAGCCCTTTTTAATCATTGGAAAGCGACATCACAATCCAAATCCCAGGCAAAAGTTAGGTTCTTCTTCGTCAATCTTGCAAGTGGGGCTGAGATCTTCACAAAGTCTTTAATGAACTTTCTGTAATAGCCCGCTAGTCCGAGAAAACTTCGTACTTCGGTTGCATTCCTTGGAATCTTCCAATCTTGCACCGCAACTACTTTTATGGGATCCACTGCTATCCCCTCTTTGGACACCACATGTCCAAGAAATCTTACTTCTTCTCTCCAAAAATGGCATTAGGAGAATTTTGCTTTCAGTCGATGTGCTCAAAGAGTATCCATAACTTCCCTTAAATGCAAAGCATGTTCTTCCTCACTTTTTGAGAAAATCAAAATGTCGTCCATGAAGACCACTACAAATTTATTAAGGAACTCCCTGAACACCCTACTCATCAAGTCTACGAAATAGACAGGTGCGTTTGTCAAGCCGAAAGGCATGACAAGCCATTCGAAGAAACCATCCGGGGCCCTGAACGCGGTCTTATCTATGCTGTCTTTAGCCACTCCTAGCTGATGGAATCCGGTGGTCAGATCTAGTTGGGAGAAAACTGATGCACCTAAAAGTTGGTCGAAAAAGTCATCTATTTTTGGAAGTGGGTGACTATTCTTCTTGGTCAGCTTGTTTAGCTCCCTATAATCCACTCCTAGGCGAAGTGAACCATCCACTTTGGTTGCAAACACTACTGGAGCACCCCATTCAGAAATACTCTGCCTTATGAACCCCTTTTCGAGCAACTCTTTAACTTGCTTGCTGAGCTCCTTCATTTCCCTTGGAGCCATGTGTCTAACGGGTAAAGCAACAGGTTTTTCATTATCAACCATGTATATGCAGAAGTCTATCTCTTGCTTTGGAGGTAAACCCTTCACCTCTTCAAAGACATCCGAGTATTCACGGACTACTCTAACAGATTGCAAGTTTTCAACAGACGCATCAAGATATTCTAGGTAGCTAAGCATAACACAATTCATGGGATTACAAGAGATTTCGAGAGTATTACCGAGGCGAGTCAAAAGTCTAACCACTCTCTTTTCACAATCGAGGATGGCACCATTACTGGATAACCAATCCATGCCTAGAATCAACCCATGGCCCGTGAAACCCAAAACATAAGCATTACATCTAAATCCAACGTTTAGTATAGAAATTTCCAAATCCAAACAAATCATTGACAAATAAACCGAACCCCCAATTGGATTTGAAACAACCATGGGATCCTCTACTATACTAGTATCTAGGTGCAGAGATTCAACTAAAGCAGTAGATATAAAAGAGTGCGATGCGCCAGAATCAAAAAGAGTACGAATAGGATGATCAGAAAGATAAACTAAACTCTCAACAGAAACATTTCTACCTCTTTCTTGCAGAGGTGCAATGAGAGCGTCAATCTGCTCTCTAGAAGTTGATCCAATCCTCTGACCTTGCCCTTGCTTTTTTGGGCAATCCTTCGCCATATGTCCTGTCTTGCCGCATTGAAAACAACCACACATCTTCCTCTTCTTCTTTCTGCAGTCCTTAATTAGATGTCCAGGTATGCCACAAAAATTACACTTCCTCTTGTCACAGGGTTTGTTATTATTCCCGCCCTCCTTGGAATCCGTCTTCTTATTTTGCGATCCCACCAATTTCTTGTCTAGAGGTCCTTCCACCTTTGTCTCTTTCTTCCCATCCTTGTCTTCCTCCTGTAACAGGGCCATATCCACCAGTCTCTCATAAGTCGCACCCATAGGTATATGGGACATAGCTAGGCAGTGCAGTGGCTCATTCAACCCTTTAACGAAACGGAGAGCCTTTCTATGTGGAGTGTTTACCAACTCCAGTCCGAATCTAGCCAGCTGGTTGAATTGGTTGACGTATTCCTTAACTAATAGGCTTCCCTGTTTGAGTGCTAAGAACTTCTCCATCTGTAGGCTTCGTTCAGCTTGCAAGAGGAACTTCATTTCAAACCTCATTCTGAAATCCTCCCAAGTCTCAACTCGTCTTTCAGCATTGGTAACTTCCCACCAGAAAGAGGCTTCGTCCTTAAGTAACCATACAGCCAATTGTATCTTCTGCCTATCGTCCACTTCGAAGATAACAAACAAATCCTCTGTTTCCTTGAGCCAGTTTCTTGCTTCCACGAATGATTCAGTCCCATTAAAGTTCTTTTCTCCCATAGATCGAAAGTCTCTACATATCTTCGAGAAAGCATTCACACGCGGCGGAGGAGGAGGAATGGCTGCAGTTGGGGGAGGAGGAACGTCTGCTGGGCCTGCAGCATCAGCCCTAGCCTCCAGATACCTCCTGAACCAGCCGGGTATCTGTACGCCCTCGGGAAGATTAAGATCCCCAGACATGCTAAAACCAAAAGAAAAGGTTCAAAATAAAGGATAGAAAGATAGTGCGTATGGCTTTGGGGAATATGCCTTTAAAATAAAACAACACTTTTCTTGAAAATGCTTCTTTAAAACTTCTTTTTGAAAAATAGTTTTCAAGAATTTTAATCTGATCCGGTAACCATCAGCTCTGATACCAAGTGAAACACCGTACCTCCGTTAAGGTCACTCACAAAGTGAATGCATTAACTTCGGTGAAGCATTATAGGTAAAGGCACAGATAATTTACAAGACAGACATATAAACAGCGGAAAAACTGGAATTATTTCATAAGCAGCATGGTCTGGTCAAAACATTACAACCATTGTCTCAAAACCCAACTTCCAACTTATTACAATAAAACTTCCGTCTTGATTAAAAACTCAAAATACATAAAGAAGCATAAAGTAGTAGTAAAGTGGCATAAATCCCCAACAAAAGTGTAACCACGTCCATAGCCCAAGAAAAAAGAATCCAAGCAATACATCTACTCTCTTCAAGCTGGAAAAGGTCTGAACTAAGCTGAAGTATTCCCTCCCTGCGGACCTGGAGGGGAGCGGAAGAAAAGAAGACGAAAGAAAATGGGTCAGACATAAGTCTGGTAAGTCCAGTGATTTTTCAGCATGTAAACAAGAAAAAGGATCGTGACATGAATAAACTGAATATAGGACAATAACATAGTGACAAGATAAGATAAGGCAAGTTAAACTGAATATGCTATCGCACTCATTTCCGTTTCTCTGCACCTAGTAACAAATGTTTCAACTAGCATCATGTGTTCATAATAAAATGATCCCTTTATCAATCAGCTCCTATTCGCATGCATTTATTACTTGTGTCATTCAGCCCCGCTTGTTTGTAGATACATGTGTTGGTCTCACCATGGGGTGTATCAATCCCTTTGGTGGTAACCCGACACAATTCAAGATGCACAGAGTATAACTGCTGATGCCCAATGCCTGATTTTTCCACTCTGGAGTACGAGAACGCCCGTACTTCGTCGGAACCTACACTAACGCACCACCCACCGCTATTTTGACCGCTTATAATCAGCACAGTAATCGTGCCCTACCCTGCCTAGTTCAGGGTACCATGGTACATCTATGTGGGTTACTGCTGAAATGGGTCCCCGTTACTAGGGTTTCTAATCAACATGTTATAATGGTTAAGTGTTCCCCATTTAACCTAACCCCACCCATCTGTTTAATTAACATGTTGTATTGGCTAAGTGTTTCCTAAGTTAACTTAACCATTCCATTCTTAGCATGTCCGTTCATTAGCATTAACTCATTCATTAATGCCTCAAACTCTTACATTAGAACTGTTGTTTGCAGTTGCTGGATGTGTCGGGCGGTTCCGGGCAGACTTCTACCGCATACTCATTCTAACCTCGGGTTTTGGGCTTAATGCGCTAACCTCTCACATTAGATCTGTCGTTGCGGTCGCTGGATGTGTCGGGCGGTTCCGAGCAGCCTTACACCGCAACTCAATCTAAACTCATATTAGGCATGTTCGTCTTTTAGCCAAATTACATATTTACCATACATGCCCAAATCTAGATTTTTATATGCCAATTACCCACAATTGTAGTCAATTCAAGTTATGCCACATTTACTTGTTATGCCCAAAATTACTCAATCAAGTTATACCCAATTCCCCGCGTTTCAATCGTACGTACAACAAGATTCCATCTAGGTTCTGAATGAACCTAGTATTCATAAAATAAAACAAAAAGGGGAATAGAGAAGGAACACAAGAATTGACATAAGAAACAAAATAGGCATGTAAAGGTGTACCCAATCCAAGAATCATGTTTCCAATAGGCATGTTGTACATTAACAATAAGCATGGCCAAACTGAGCAAGTTACGTCACAGGCATAAAGATTCGATAGAATTGAACATAAGAGAATCACCAACTTGGTTTACAACATGATAGGTTCCATTGTTTCAATCACAAAAGTCTCATAAGCATAGCTAATTCAGATTTGACAAAAGGATAAGCATGAATCAGAATTGATTATCTCACAATTAGGCATAGTGGTGTACAACATGATAGGTCCCATTGTTTCAATCACAACAGTCTCGTAAGAAAAAGGATAAGCATGAATCAGAATTGATTATCTCATAGTTAGGCATAGTTCTAGATCCGATTATTATAGCCATGATTTCTATTAGGTGTTCAAATCTGAATAATAACTGAACTTACAATGATAGGATTAGATAAGTGAATTAGTTGACGTTGTAGTGATTCTAATCTTTATTTGTTGACTGAAGAAGAAAACCTTCTACTTTGATTTGAAGCTCTCTCTATAGTTTGATTTCTAGTTTGGAGAAGGTGGAGGCTAGGCTAGTTTAGAGATGGATAGCATGGTGGCATGATAGAATAGGATTATGAGGTTTAGGGTTAAGGTTTGATGTGATTATATAGGAGTATAGGATTAGGTTTAGCCTTTAGATCAACATAGGATTCCTCCAAACCATCCAGTCCAAGAAAATGCGTCATCAGGCCAATCTGAAGTCGCCACGTAGCCCGACGACTCAGAAAATCATCACTGTCCAGAACAGTCAGCAGGGGTCGACCCCTACAGGGGGGTTCGACACCCATGTCGACACCCCTATAGGGGGTCGACACCAGTGTCGACACCCCTTAAGGGGGTCGACACCCTCTGGCAGGAATTTTCCCGCCCACCTCTACTTGTTGGTTTGAATTCCGAATTTTGATTTATTAACTATTTATTTAATTCTGATTCAAACTTACATTTTCTAATCTCCATAACTTCTTCATACGAAGTCCGATTCACGCAAACTCGGACTCTATTTCAAGCAGAATTCCGAGACGAACGCAATGGCCTAACCATTTCACCTAATTCTTCTTCTAAAAATTAAGTGTTCTTAAATATGTTAATTTTTATATTCATAGAAAATACAGGGTGTTACATTTTCCTCTAGAAGAAAGGCGAAGCAAAGGAACGATAAGAGCGGAAGAAGAAGGAGGTGGGTGTCATGTCTACGAACACATGAGATCTTTACGGACTTAATGAGAACAAGCCTACTGGCCTAAGAAACGAAGGAAGTATTCCATCTTAAAATCTTACCTCTAACTTTATCAATCATAGGATTGAAGATCGCATTGAGCTTTCGTCCTCTGTACAAAACAATACCAAGATAAGGCAAAGGCAAAGAAGCCCGATGGAAACTAGGGAAGGTTTCAATCCATGAAATCTTTTCCGATGCGATCGGCTTGGCTGTAACGAAGTAATTTTTAGACGAGTTGACCCGAACACCTCTCATGGATGAAAAAAGTCCAGTAGCCAGGGAATAGATAGTAAGTTACTATTAGAAAAGATGATGTTGCCATTCGCAAACAACAAATACGAAATAATGGGGAAACCAAAAGGAATGACAAACCAATGGATCTGACTGGCAATCCTAAGTGAGTGCACACCACGGACGAAGGCTTCCGCTATAATGATGACTAGCGCCGATATATGAAAAAGGATCCCCTTGACGCAATCCCCTTCCAGAATGGGAAAATCCATTTGTCGAGCGCTTAATAAGAATGAAAAACAAAAAAATTAGATGAGCTCCCAAATTAAATCAATTAAAGGCTCGGGGAGCCCAAACGCTCAGAGAACCCTTAAGATAGAAAAACCAGGACATGCGATCATAAGCCTTCTCCATGTACAGCTTTATCACCACATTGGAACCCTAACTTTCGGTCAATCTGAGAGATATGTTCTTGAGATAGAAGAACGTTATCAGTGATAAGTCACCCATTAAAAAATCCTCTTAGGATAACAAGATAACACAATATAAGATGGGTGCCAGTCTAGAGGCCAACATCTTAGAGATTACCTTGCTCGAAAAGTTGCACAAGCTAATCAGTCTAAATTCCAAATAAGACTGAGGATTCTCACATTTTAGGATAAGAACAACATTGTTGGAGGTCCATCACTTAGGAAGCACACCACCTGAAAAAGAAGGCCGAATCCCCAGGCAAAAGTCCAGTTGAATGGTCGGCCATACATTATGGTAAAAAATCCAGTTGAATCCATCAGGCCACTCGCACTGTCCTTACTCAAGGCAAACACACAAGGCCTGATTTCCTCAGAAGACGAAGGAATGAAAATACCATCCATCTCTTTTAGGAGAACTAGCCTAGAAATGAAGTTCAGCAACATAGGGTCAGAAAATGGGGCAGAGAGGCACTGGAGAAAAGATTAGAAGTAAGAAACGATAGTCTCTTTGATGTCCTTAGGCGAGGTGGCTAGAGATAGGTCTGGGCTTTGGATTTGGTATATAGACAAAATAGCATTCTTCTTCCTAATAGATGAATGAAAAAAAACTAGAGTTTGAATCGCTATCAACTAACCATTTTGGCCTTGCCTTTTGACGAAGGAAGTCATGCCCAATGCACATTTCGAACGAGAAGGCGAGTTGGGTATGGACCCAGATTGCCTGATTAGAGGCAGAGGGATCATCATTGTAAGACGATTCTATTAAAGACAAGAACATCTTCCGCCGATCGAATCCTTTCTAAGATATTCTTAAACACCAAAGAATTCAATGGAAATAAGACAAGATTTAAGGTGCTTAAGCTTTAGCGAGAAAACAGGGGAAGGGCGACATATGTCTGCTTGATGGAAAACACTTTTGCTTACATTTGAGAATAAACGCCACCAATTTTTGCAACAGAAAATCATTTTTCTTGAAGTGAGCAGACCTAGAATCTTCCATAGTTTAATGGAAGGAATGATGAGATCTCCACATGGACTGAAAACGGAACGAGGACAGACCCTTTAAGGCAAGGAGGAGTAATGCAATATCATCGGAGCATGGCCTGAGTTAGTGCGGTGTATATGAGAGACAAAGAAGGAGAAGGGAAAGATAAACCAACCTTCCCAACTGAAAACCCAATTATGACAATAGAGGTTCCGGTTGGGACAATCTTGGTTATTACACCAAGTAAAGGCCGAGCCAGCAAAAGACACTTCCGACAAGCTAGATTCAACAACAAAAGAATGGAAATCCTTTACTGTAGCGCGGTTAATAAAGGATCCCCCTCCTCCCGCTTTTCCACTTGGCAACAGACTACATTGAAATCACCTTCGATTGCCGAAGCTGCGAAGCCTAAGTCAATCAGTGATAATATGTCATCCAAAAAGGCAAATGCTCGATGCGATCGCATCTGGCATAAACCGTGAAAAATAGAAAATATGAGGGAAAAGAGGAATGACATACAAAAGACAGAAGTTGAGATGATGGGATTAATGGAGACGTTTGTAGCCGAAAGAATACAAATCTTATTAGATATGTTGGAAACACCTTCCCCAAACCCAATTTGGGGGAACGAACAATGTCGGATAGCACCTTAGAGCCCACAAAAGGCTTTTGGAGTGTTATCAGGCAGATATAATGTTTCTTAATGATGCGTTTAAGGCACGCAAGGGGTGCATCATTGCCAATGCCTCGGATGTTCCAGAACGTAAATTTCGCTATCCATACAAAATCAGAGAAAAGATTCTAAAAATAAAAAAAACTAAGAAGAGAAATGAGACTAGGAAGAAGAGAAAAGGAAAGAGAACAGATCAGATGAGGTATATGGTGTGACGAGTAGACCTAACTATCTGCTCGACCACTGCTGTAGAATGAGTGTGGGATATTCGAGGCCCGTACCTCGAACTCCCACGCGATGGGCTGAATGAAGTTCCCTCCGAATGGGAAGGAGAGAGAGCATACAAGTAAAAAATTCAAAGAGGACTAGTCGGAAGGGGAGCCTGATGAGACTAAACTCAACGCTCCTAATCTAGCTGTGTGGAAGTTTTTAGCAAGGTGAGATAGTCGTTTGTTAATGATCGATATCTCAGCATTACTAAGCAGGGGAATCAAGTGCGAGGAAGGAATCGAAATAGCAACATAACAAGAAGAGACAGAAACTGATGACAAAGGCGAAGAAGGGGAAGACTAACATGTAGTGACGCCTCGTACTCGCGTTACACCATACCATATAGACTCTTTGAAGGAAGAATTGTCATTAAATTGACAACCCTGCACTGACAGAAGCATCTAGATGAAGAGGCAAGCAAACCAATGATAATAAGGAAAACTAACCACTTCAGTAGAATCCGAAAACGACCGATCCACAAAAGCCACTGAACTGGTGGTGTACACTATATAACTATCAGCATAAGTGATCGTTTTACGACGATGACCAAATTCAACGACTGACAACACAAAAGATCAAAACCAACAAAAAATAGTACAACTAGCCAGCCACAACCAACAACAACAACTGAACATCACAAACAAATCATGGGTTGATTTGTTGTGGCAAAACCACGCAAGCTGAAATAAACCAATGGAACCGATGCAAGAGCCAAAAACAGCACTGCCACTCGAATCCAAAGAAATCGAACATAATGCTTGTAAAGTAGAAAAGCACAACCCAACAAAATCAGATTCAACCTGAAACAAAAACGGAGGAAGAGAAATACGATCACAGCCAGCTAGTAAGTGGTGAAACCAATTGATTTAACACACAAAAATTGCAGGCAAATTAACGTCTACTGTACTTACCAATGAAAAAAGAGGGGGAAGGCACTCTATTGAAGGTAAGGGGGAAAAATAGATTGCCCAAAGGCCCCAAACACAACCAAACAGACCCAAGCAAAAACAGATTGCAAGGAAACTTAACAAACCCAAACTCCACATCAACAGCAGAACAAACAAACCAGATTCATAAGGAAGAAGTGAAACAGTAAACTTAAAAGGGAAGGAATACGGACCTGATGGGGGACATTCAAAGAAAGATCCATCCTGTGAAGGCCAACCAGCAAGCAACCAGGTTCAACTGATGTAATCGTCTCTGCCGCCATGCCAACTACTTGAGCGAGTGGTTCCATCCGGAGATGTGACACATCCCACTGCTCCTCAGAACAAGAACGACTCAACACTAACCATCGTCTATGCATACCACCTCGCAGCCAGCTTTTATTGGACACTAGGGGTACATTTACTGCGTTGCTAGCATCAACGGCCTCTACAACATCGAAGCACAAATCAAGAGCATCAAAATAATTGTTGGTGACAAGCGGAGGAAGTGCACGAGTTTGTGCACCTCCCTCAGCAACCGAATCCCCAACCATACCATAAGAAACCGAAGAAGACATCGCTAGTGCAACCCACGACGCAAATAAAGATCGATGCGAAGACCACCGACCACAGTTGCACTTAGGGGAAGTAGCAGACGCACCAACCTCAGGCCACTCCGATACTGGTCGTGAAAAAAAAGGCAACAACATAGGTAGGTAGCGGATAATGGGGATCAAATCCCCAGATCCATCACCTCCTACACTAGGAGCCACAACCATGCTGAAACAACCACGACCACCAAAATAAGAATTACAAGCCTTCCCCAATGACACAAAAAAGCTACGAACGGCCGCGACAACCGCGACACCATGAAACCAGCAATCAATCTTGGTAGGAACTGAATAGGGGGTTAAATCCCCTATAACATAACCGTTTAAACCCACCACATAAATAGGACACAACCAGAAACAGGACCACAAAAAACCTCATGCCTCACCAAAGCGAAAGGCAAGCCATTACTAACCAATAAATCCGAAAAAGGGAAAACACCTAAATCAAAATAAAAAAGGGCTAGATCCAAGAAAACACACCTAATGCGCACAAAGAAGTTACGCGAGATCGCCTCGAAAGACGATAGCGCTACCACCATGAGAAGGATGGAAGAGTTGCTAATCGCTGTTCCTGCCACTGGAGCACCAATAGTGGCACTTACCGCCTCAGTTACCAAAAAAACTGCTAGATAGGGACCAATAAAGAAGCCCACACTACCTTCACTATGAGATTTCATGGGCTTTCCTTTGTTGTACAGCTGTTCTAACTTGTTTTTCCTTTGTCGCTTGCAGGTGTCAGTGAAACCATCTCTTGGGTTGTAACAGGAGTTGGAATCATGAGTTGTGAGCTAAAGATATTTTTGTTTTGAGGAATTTGGTTGTACATGGTACCATACAGTGTAGTATGAGATTTAATTAGTGAAGATACTGACTTTGTTATGGAGTTAGAAAGGAGATGGAATCATTGGCGGGGCTTTAGATTGTGATAGTAAACTTGTAAAATTAGCAAGGTTATCATCCTAGAAGCCAAAGACATTGTTGTTATTTGAATTGGTTATTGCTGGGTTTTTTTTTTGCCTTTAATTCGTTTGTAAGCAAGAAGTAATACCTAAACAATACCCCATATTTATTGAGATAATGATGCAACTTGTCTTGGGTAATAAAAAGCCAACTAGTTTTCTGCAGTGTATTCAAATCAATGGTTTCTCTTTATGTAATATTTTTAATGCTTTGTATAGTCAAATCAAAGGTCTAATATGGCCAACTTTCTGCATTGTATAAGCATATACTTTATCAATAGTTGTGTGTACAGTAACTGTCATTGTGCAGTCAAATCATATGTAAAGGTTACATTGAGTATAGTGATATACTTTATTGATTAATGTGATATAACAATAACCTTGTTCATCGCTTACTGTGAGTTACTTTTCAAATTTGTTGGTTAGTGTGGCTTAATAAATAGGTTTAACTTTATTTATTGAGATAATGATGCAATTTGTCTTGGCTAGTAAGACAAGTTTACTAATTTTCTGCAATGTAGAGGTAATAAATTATCATTACTGGGCCAGCTAGATTTCCGCATTACATAGTCAATCAATTGTGATGGCTAGGCCAACTTTATACATTGTAGCCTCTTGACTACTTTCAGCTTTGTATATCAATATGAATGGTTTTGCTTTCCATGACATGTTTAATGCTTTGTATAGTCAAATCAAAGGTTTGACCTGACCAACTTCCTCCATTGTATGCGCTTATACTTTATTGATAGCCGTGTGTACAGTAATTGGCATTGTGTAGTCAAATCATATGGAAGGGTTACTTTGAAGATAGTGATATACTTCATCGATTGATATGCTATAATAGTAACCCTGTTCATCGTTTACTGTATAATACACTTTTTTAAAATTTGTTGGTTGGTGTGGCTTAATGAACAGCTTCAACTTTCATGCTTGTTTACATTTTGGCTATATAACCTAATGCAACTTCTTTTTTCCTTAACACATCAAAATGACATCCGAAAATTGGACTATATCGGATTACTTCATATTGATAAATGCTTACATTTGTGTAGATATACTACACATGGAAGATTCAAGATTTTTGCATAACCCTAAATGAAAAGCACAAAAGCCTTCCTGATTGTAGATTAATAAGAACAAATTTGGCCATAAGAAATGCATTCTGCTTATTTAGTAGAGACTGTATGTGTGACGGCCCGCCCCGCACCATCCGGCATTTCCCCCAAAAGTGCGATGTACACATACCCGACTAGCACGGAACGGTCGCCAAAGAAAGGAAAGAAGAGAATGAACTAATCGAAAACCTGTAGAATGTCTCACAGCGCATGGAACAAAATATAATAATAATATACTTGACATAAAAAAGGCGAGACAGTGCATAAGCTGATATCAAAACCAACATCAACATCATCATCAAAGTAGCGGAAATCCAAATACAGCTTATTACAACTTTCCAAATTACTGTCTCTAAACAAAAGAAAGAAAGGTACACCACTAATGCCCAAAGTATTGACCGCAGCAACACAGGGAGAATATCTATCTATATATATATATATATATCATACGTGGAAGCCTCCTGCCCGTCTCCGGTATAGCTACTCGTGCATACCTCCTAACCTGTCTCTAGTCTGCTCGTAAGAGCACCCAGAGTAATAAGAAGAGACATAAAACTCTGGGTCAGACAAAAAGTCTGGTATGAGCGATAAGCAGCAAACAGAACAATAACAGGTATACTAAACCATACCAGGACCTGGACCTGCAACCAAAGAGTTAGCACTACATATCGTACAATACTCTAAGGTGCCATTAACATATGGTGTAAAGAATACGGGGGTGGGGGTGTGCATGTCATAATGATGGAAAACAAGTCAAACATAGCAACCATCCTCACATCTCTCGCTCAGTGCGTAAAGCATACGATGTCCACCACTGTCAATCACTAGACCCATCGAAGTAGTGACGGAGTTCGACTTGTACAACTACTGCTACTACCAAGCTTACCCCATGGAGTCATGACCAAACCTTTACAAATGACCCCACCACATTGGTATATAGCTCTTTAGTCGTACCTAGGCCACTGTGGCCCTGAATCCGTTCACGTACCCCTACACATAGTGATCCAAAGTTATAGACATCGAAAACCCCTTAGCGCACGTCCCGTAGCAAAGCCCAACTCGTGAAGTCGACTCGTTGGTTCCCAACTGGATCCTGAGTACAAACTTCCCACTTGGACTTCCTTTACATCTCGGGTTTTGGTCATCACCTTCTTCTCTGGATTGGTCTTCATTTCTTTACTTCACTTTGCTTCAGGTCATGGTCATCAGCTCCTCGGTTCGGATCGGATTGCTCGGGTCGGGTCGGCTTCACCACTTTGCTTCGGTTCATAGGCTCCTATCCACCTCGGTTCGGTTCGTGGGTGGTTCCAGCATTGGGTCGGATCGTGGTGATGCCTCGGTTCGGGGTCAAGCTTCCTTGGTCTGGCAGGCGGATCGGTTCGGAGAGTAATGCCTCCATCGGATCGGATTTTGCCACCATTCACGAGAGGTTTGGATCTTAGAGCTTCAGATGCAAGTGGTCGGATCGTCAAATGCTCCACGAGCGGTTTGGTTCGTCCCACCGATCCGATCCGGTTCGGTCACAGCCTGCACTTTTCCTGCAACTTCCAGCGATTGTTTATACGCCACTCGACGGCGTTTTCGACCATTCTAACTATTCTAAGCAATTACAAATCATTCCAAACAGTCATAGCAACATATAACATCAACCATAAACACCAAAATGACAACTTGATAGGTTAAAATGGATCAAACATAGCCAAAATCCCATATTTTCCCCTTAAGCATGTTTAAGCAAAACTATGATAGGATTAGTAAAACCTAACCAAATTATCCAAATTTTCTAACAGATGCCTAAAACAATATTTCGAAATTTATGAATATTTTTCCAGAATTTATTAATGTATAAATTCGCTAATTATCACTAATCACCCTAATTAACTGTAATTAGTGTCAAAACAATGCTAATCACTCACCTTGGCCACAAATAAAACTCAGATCTGAAATGAATCCCTTTTTGGCACGAATACTAACGTCTAACAGCAGCTCTAACCTTGCTTTGGTGCTATCTCTCCTTAATTTGATGTTGCTAAACCTAATTTTCAATTAGAAAGTGGTTAGAAGTTGATTTGGGTGTTGGAGGCCATTGCTAGGGTTCCAAGAATGAAAGTGGCGGCTGAAAGAAATTTTTTCTAAACCTAATCAGCCCCTATATACCCCTAATCCCGAAATCCCCTTTGGGTCTAGCTGTTAATCACCCGGTTAAGCCCAATTAAGCTGTTTTTCACCATCTGAAACTTGTTTCAGCCATATCTCCCAAACGGTAAGTCCGTTTTTCACATGTCACCACTCTACGGAAAGGTAAACCATCATCCGGAGCCAATGGAAGTGGTTTCAGGTCAAAACTCCTTTCCAATCAAAAGTTATGGCCAAAACAAGATCAGTTGGGGCAAAATGGTCATTTAAAAATCGGCAAAAATCATGAACATGGGAAATGACTCCAATAGTTGTCTCCCAAAGTTACATGACCATACGACTTCGTATGTTAAAGAAATAAATTTTCTACGATCCTTCGATGCGTAGAATGCGGGTCGTTACACTCTCCCCCCCTTAAGAAATTTCGTCTCCGAAATTCCTTAACCCAAAACATACAAAGGATCCCGCATGCCTACCAGCCATATACAATAATCAATCATGCAAAACAAACAAAACAAACCTATCCAAGCATGCGGAAAGACTAAATTGATACTGTAATCTTACCGGGCGAAGAGTTCTGGATACATCTCCCTAATGCTCTCCTCTGTCTCCCAAGTACAGTCATTCTCGCCCCACTGAACTTTGACTAATTTCACCGCTTTCCTTTGAAGCTGCTTTGTATCGTTCCCAACAATACGCATAGGCCTGCGGTTCCCAACCGCCTCGGGTTCAACTTCGACATCATCCAACTGATCAAGTGAAATAGTCACATCTGGGTCGTGTACAAACTTTCTTAACTGGGAAACATGAAATACGTTATGAACTCCTTCCATCTTGTCTGGTAATCCAACTTTATACGCCAAATTCCCAATTTGCTCAAGAACTGGGAATGGACCAACAAATCTTGGTGCCAACTTGCCTCTCCCGCCAAATCGTATCACGCTCTTCAACGGAGAAATCTTGACAAACATCAAGTCGCCAATGGAGAACTTTAATTCTCTTCTTCTCTTATCAGCATAACTTTTCTGCCTATCTTGGGCAGCCTTCATTCGCTGTTGAATGATCTTAATCTTAGCTGAAGTTTCTCTTATCACATCTGGTCCAAGCTCAAACTTCTCACCAGTTTCTAAACAACATGACGGTTAGTTGCACGGTCTTCCGTACAAAGCTTCAAATGGAGCCATACCAATACTGGATTGGTAACTATTAATATATGCAAACTCTGCTAGATGCAAATGGTCATCCCATGATCCACCAAAATCCAATACACAGGCTCTCAAGAGGTCTTCTAATATATGATTCACCCTCTCTGTTTGACCATCGGTTTGAGGATGATACGCGGTACTGAGATGTAATTCGAATCCTAACGCCTCTTGTAAGCTCTTCCAAAATCCACTAGTGAACAACGGATCTCGGTCACTCACAATGTCTTTGGGTATTCCATGAAATCTCACTACGCATTTTATATACAGTTCCGCTAACTTAGCTGCCATCCTGTTTGACTTGACGGGTATAAATCTTGCACTTTTGGTCAATCGGTCCACAATCACCCAAATGCTATCATGGCCCGATCTAGTTCTTGGTAATCCATCAGTGAAATCCGTTGAGACTTGTTCCCATTTCCATTCCGTAATTTCTAATGGGTGTAACAAACCACTAGGCTTCATTTGCTCAGCTTTAAATAGCTGGCAATTAATGCATTTGGATATAAACTTCCCAACGTCTCTTTTCATCCCTTCCCAGTAGTAGGTCTGCTTCATGTATCGGTACATCTTGTTACCACCGGGATCTATAGTCAGTTTTGAGTGATGACATTCTCTAAGCACTTCATCTCTCAATCCATTGACATTGGGTACAACTGATCTTCCATCCTTTCTAAGCCATCCATCTCGATCAAGCCCATACATGTTCATCTCTCCATCGATTCCCATCTCTAACTTTGAGATGATTTCCAATAGGTTAGGATCGTCCCTCTGACTGGAACCAATCCGCTCAATCAAAGTGGGTCTGATCGTCAAACTTGCTAACATTTCTGGATCCAATTCGCACTTTGGTCTGAAATCATACCCAACGATGTACTACAGTTGCTTCCATTCAAGAAACATAGCCCCTAAACTGGCATGTCTTCTACTCAATGCATCAGCTACCGCATTTCCCTTTCCTGGCGTGTATGCGATATTGAAATCATAGGAGGCTAAGAATTCTAACCATCTTTGTTGTCGGAGATTTAAATCTTTTTGAGAGGAGATACTTTAACGATTTATGATCGGTAAACAACTCAAATCTTTCTCCTAAGAGATAATGTCTCCACATCTTCAATGCGAACACGATCACTGCTAATTTCAAGTCACGGGTAGGGTATCTTTTCTCGTGCGGTTTCAGTTGCCGACTTGCATAAGCTACAACCTTACCTCCTTGCATCAACACAACACCTAATCCGGTACCACATGCATCTGTATTTACCGTTATCTCTTCATTCCCCTTTGGAATGACTAACACTAGTGTACATGCCAACTTTTCCTTTAGACTCTTGAATGCATTTTCACACTTTTCGTCACAGAATAAAGCTTGATTCTTCTTGGTCAACTGAGTCAACGGTGCTGCTATCCTGGAGAAGTCTTGGATAAACTTACGATAATATCCAGCTAATCCCAAGAAACTTCTTATGTCCGTTGCATTCTTGGGCGTAGACCAATCTTGTACCGTAGCCACCTTCGCAGGATCTACGGCAATACCATTCTCTGAAACAACATGGCCCAAGAATCTCACTTCCCTCCTCCAGAAGTGACACTTAGAAAACTTTGCTTTCAATTGGTGTTTTCTCAACACCTCCATCACTATCCTCAAATGTTCCTTGTGTTCTTCCTCTGTCCTTGAGTAAACCAAAATATCATCCACGAACACACGAACAAACTTATTCAACTGATCTCTGAATACCCTATTCATAAGATCCACAAAATATGCTGGTGCATTGGTCAGCCTGAATGGCATAACCAACCACTCATAAAATCCAGACGGCGTTCGAGATGACGTTTTAGCTATACTCTCAGCCTCCACTCTAAGCTGATGAAAACCTGTCGCAAGATCCAACTGAGAGTATACTCTCGTGCCACTCAACTGACCAAACAAATCATCTATTTGCGGTAGAGAATACTTGTTCTTCCTCGTCGCCTTATTCAACTCGCGGTAGTCTACACACAATCGAAGGGAACCATCGGCCTTGGTAGCAAACACAACTGATGCTCCCCATTCAGAAACACTCCTTCTGATAAATCCCTTCTTCAAAAGATCGTTGACTTGCACCCCGAGCACTCGCTACTCCCTTGGTGCCATACGACGAAGTGACATCACTATAGGTCTGGCATCTTTCACTAAATCAATACGGAACTCAATCTCTCGGTGTGGTGGAAGCCCGGTCACTTCTTCGAAGACGTCCGGATACTGTCCAACCATGGGCAAACCTGACAACTCACCATGCGAGATGTCGAGGGAATTTAGAAAACTAGCCATTACCCCATCACTAGGTAGACCACCAAACACTACTCTCTGCCCATCATCCGCTCTAGCTGTCACCAAAAAGCCCTCACACTCTACCACCACCCCGTATCTTTGGAGCCAATCGACTCCCAAAATAATGCCAAATCCAGTAAAGCCCAAAACAAAGTAATCACAAACAAACATGCATCCATGACTCGATGAGACCACAATACGACAAATCATGCTAAGGTTAGTCGAACCACCAATCAGGTTCGTCACTACTAAAGGTCTATCGACAATCTCGGGCTCCAATCCCAACCTATTTACCAGGCACTAGATATGAAAGAAATGGAAGCTCCGGTATCAAACAAAACTCTAACAGGTACATCATAAACAGAAAGCATACCTTGGATAACGACATTCTTTCCCTTCTCTGCCGCAGTTGGGGCATTCGACGAAGAAGGAATAGCATTAAGGGCATATGAATTCACCATCTGCTTTTCTTTAGGGGGTTGCAGACACTTGTCCTTGTGATGTCCCACTTGGCCACAGTTGAAGCACTTCCTGTCTGCTGGCTTTGCTCGACAATTACTAGCATAGTGGCCCTTCTTGCCACAGCTAAAGCACTCAACATCTTTCTTCTTCTTCTGGCCATCCTTATTATGGTTTTGCTTCCTCTTATTCTGAGAACCGTTCTTGCCTCCACCGCTTGCTTGCGGCTTTGGCTCCTCTGCAGATGCAACCTCGGTCTTCGACTTAGGGTAAAGACTCTCTGACCTCAATGCTTTCCCCACAATCGATTCAAACGTCTCATCGATGTAGTTAATAAGCCTTTCCCCCAAGTACTGGTCCAAACCTATTATAAACTTCTCATTCTTCTTCTTGGGAGTGTCAATGAGGGATAATCCATACTTCGATAAAGTATCGAATTCTGCAATGTACTCTGAGACTGCCCTACCATTCTGCTTGAGCTCTAGGAATTTCCTAAACAATTCTGACTTCTGGGCAGCTGGGATAAATTTCTCACCGAATCGGGCCTTAAACTGATCCCAAGTAATCTGATCCTTGGGGGAGCTGCCTTTATAGCATTCCACCAATTCATTGCCCATCCTTGCAACTGACGGGACACTAGCTTTCTTTTCATCGCATCCTCGATACCCAAGTCTTCGAAGATAAGCTCACAGCTATCTAACCAATCATGAACATCTGTAGCCGACTCCGTTCCGTGGAACGACTTACCACCAAGACTAGTATAATCCTTATTCAGCTTGGCGAAATCGGCCCTAGGCGCCTGCACTATTGGACCACCACCATTACCAGCATTGGGAGCTGCCCTATGCACATCCCTAAGCATCTCTCTCATGAGGTCAGTAAACATCGTCCTCATATCAGCAGCATTCCCATTATTGGCTCCTCTGCCGGTACCCCTTGCGTATCGGCTCATCGTTTAATTTGCACAGAGAAAACGATTAACCATCTCTATAGTGGTGCTAGTGCAGTGTGACTTCATCCTTAGCTATACTAATAATATATATATATATATAGCTTTTGAAAACCAACATAATTAAAAAATACGTGCTCTCATATACGTATACGATCTCTCCCTGATAACTTCCCTAGGTTAACTACGCAACCTAGAGCTTTGATACCAAGAGTGACGGCCCGCCCCGCACCAGCCGGCATTTCCCCCAAAAGTGCGCTGTACACATACCCGACTAGCACGGAACGGTCGCCAAAGAAAGGAAAGAAGAGAATGAACTAATCGAAAACCTGTAGAATGTCTCACAGCGCATGGAACAAAATATAATAATAATATACTTGACATAAAACAGGCGAGACAGTGCATAAGCTGATATCAAAACCAACATCAACATCAACATCAGAGTAGCGGAAATCCAAATGCAGCTTATTACAACTTTCCAAATTACTGTCTCTAAACAAAAGAAAGAAAGGTACACCACTAATGCCCCAAGTAGTGACCGCAGCAACACAGGGAGAATATATATATATATGTATGTATGTATGTATGTATGTATGTATGTATGTATGTATCATACGTGGAAGCCTCCAACCCGTCTCCGGTACAGCTACTCGTGCATACCTCCTAACCTGTCTCTAGTCTGCTCGTAAGAGCACCCAGAGTAATAAGAAGAGACATAAAACTCTGGGTCAGACAAAAAGTCTGGTATGAGCGATAAGCAGCAAACAGAACAATAACAGGTATACTAAACCATACCTGAACCTGGACCTGCAACCAAAGAGTTAGCACTACATACCGTACAATACTCTAAGGTGCCATTAACATATGGTGTAAAGAATACGGGGGTGGGGGTGTGCATGTCATAATGATGGCAAACAAGTCAAACATAGCAACCATCCTCACATCTCTCGCTCAGTGCGTAAAGCATACGATGTCCACCACTGTCAATCACTAGACCCATCGAAGTAGTGACGGAGTTCGACTTGTACAACTACTGCTACTACCAAGCTTACCCCATGGAGTCATGACCAAACCTTTACAAATGACCCCACCTCATTGGTCTATAGCTCTTTAGTCGTACCTAGTCCACTGTGGCCCTGAATCCGTTCACGTACCCCCTACACATAGTGATCCAAAGTTATAGACATCGAAAACCCCTTAGCACACGTCCTGCAGCAAAGCCCAACTCATGAAGTCGACTCGTTGGTTCCCAACTCGATCCTGAGTACAAACTTCCCACTTGGACATCCTTTGCATCTCGGGTTTTGGTCACTTTGCTTCAGGTCGTGGTCATCAGCTGTAACAACCCATATTTTCAATAACTTGTTATAACATAAATCGAGGCAGAATTTAATTCTAAAATATGAATCAAGGGAAACAGGCTATGCCATTGCGTTCGTCTCGGAAAAATACGCGAAATAGAGTCCGAGTTTTCGAAAATCGGAGTTCGTATGACCCAGTTAAGGCCCATTGAAGTTTTCAGAAATTTCCATGTTAAAAACAGATTTAAATTTCAAATTAAAAACAAGGATTAGGGCTAATTGGCGTCAGGCGGGAAAACTCCCGCCAGGACCCCCATGTCGACAGGCATGTCGACGGGGGTCTTAGGGTGTCGACTGCCCTGTCGACAGCCCTGTCGACACGGGGTGGCCAGGCAGTTTTGCCTGGCGCACCATTTTGATTTGGGCTTGGTTGTGTGGCTTGGTTCTAGAGAATTCCTAAATTTGACGGGCCTAAACTAACCTAGGGTTAATCCTAGGGCTAAAAACACTCTAATCTTCTATAAATAAGCCCCTAATCCTACCCTAAAGCCTCATTATTCATTCTAGCAACCAAACTATGTCAAATTGAAATCTCAAATGGCCTCCACCTAAGAACCCTAGCCTCCACCCTCTTCAAAAATCATTTCTATGAAGATTTTGATGTTCATACAAGCTTTTCTAAGTTGTATGAATGATCATTAGCTTGCATACATCATCAAGTTGCAAGCTTTATTTGCTAAGCTAGAGTTTTTGGGATTTTTGTTAATTGGAGCTTTGTTTTGGGTTTTTGTATGATTGCATAAAAGGGCTTCTCAATCTTTATTAGTAGATTTGTGTCTTCATAATATTTGTAAGCCCTCTTACCTTCATTTTAGAAACTCTAAAGTTAATATGTGATGAAAGTTGGGATTTATGCAAGTTTATTGAGTTATGCATGCTTATGAGAGTTCACTATGCTATGTTATGCATGTTTAATAAGTTATGCATGCTTATGCGAGTTCACTATGCTATGTTATGCATGTTTAATAAGTTATGCATGTTTATGCAAGTTCACTAAGCCATGATTTGCAAGTTTAACAAGTTATGCATGTTTATGCAAGTTCACTATGCCATGATTTGCAAGTTTAACAAGTTATGCATGTTTATGCAAGTTCACTATGCCATGATTTGTAAGTTTAACAAGTTATGCATGTTTATGCAAGTTCACTATGCTAAGTTATGCAAGTTCAACATGTTATGCATGTTTATTATGATATGTAAGATTTATCATGTATGTTGTGCCAAGTTCCCTCTTTCTATCCCTTATGCGTTATGACGAATATGTAAGCGATAGAATGACGTTGGGGGGTTTTGGGTAAAACTTAAAATACATGAAAATATAAGATTGGGAATTTACCTATTAAGTTAGGTCTACCCCTTGGGAATTTACCTATTAAGTTAGGTCTACCCAAGTATTTGTTAAACTTGTAATTATGGTTTGAAAATAAAGTGGACATGACACTTAGAAAACATGTGTGGCCAACTCGAGGTTGGGTTGAGTTTGTAGCGTAAACCTACCCGGAACCGACCGGCTTAACTAGTTGCTACAAACAATAGGACCCAATGTGAGAAGTTGGTCATGTGTACCTTGGACCCGAGGTTAGACCAAGTTGTGGTGTAAAGCGACCCGGACCCGCCCGGCTTAACTAGTAACCGCAACAAAGTCTAATGTGAGAGGTCAGGGTACAATTAAATTAATGCCTCATGATTAGGGTTAAGTCATGGCCCACTAATACTTAACCAATTTTGGGGATGCGAGGGATTAAATGGGGTTAAGTGGTGAACTGTTGGTTACACTTAACTAATTTAATCCATGATTAGTGAGGGGTTAAACCACACTTAACCCTCTTAGAAAACCCTAGCAACGTGGTCTGTTCCAGCAGTAATCCCAGTTTGGTATCATTCACAACCCTAGAGGCTAGGCTAGGGCGGGGCACGATTACTGGACTGATGTAAGCGACCAAAGCGACGGCTGAGTGGTACAGCGGTGCGGGTCCAGGCGGGCTACGGACGTGCACGTAGTTCGGTGTTGGACAAACTCGAGGCACGGGTACCAGTAGGTTTAGACTGTGCATTATTGCTTAGGTGTCTGGGGTTGACACCCGAGGGCTTGATACACCCAAAGGTGGACCCAGCACAGTCTGACTACAACCATATGTGGGCCGTATGGACACCAACACTTGACATGCTAGGTTTATAGGGAGCCGATCGACTAGACCGTTGGGCTGGACCTTGCATTAAGGTCACCTCATGCTATTGGGCCAAAGTTTGGGCTGAGGGATCAATACCTGTTATGTTAGTTTGCTAGTACACTGTGGTGCAAAGCTTAATCTTCTTTATGTGATGACACCTTTATCTATTACCAGTATATTCATCTCAGTCTCCATCATGATGTTAGCTTTATTAGTTTATAGACTGATCGTAGTAGGGCTTACCAGTCTTTTTGACTGACCTGTTTTCTTTCGCTTCTTTTCTTCCGTTTCCCCCCCCCCCCCCCCAGGTTCTCAGGGAGGGAACAGTGGTGCTTAGCTTGGATCGCTTGCTTGTTCGCTGGATAGCTCATGTATGTCTGGACATTGAGCTCGCTATGGTTTATCACTTTTATTTTTGGGGATAGCACTATGTATTTCAGTATTTCTGTTTATGTTGTACTAGACATATTTATTTTGGCAGATGACTTTATGATGTACTAGACTTGTTTTGAGATGGTTTGAAGTATTCCGCTGTTTTACTCTGTTTTACATATATATTTATGTTCTTGTTCTGCCTTGATGTATCATTATGCATGCTTACCCAGCTCTAACGCCCCCCAGAAGCTAGTGCCCCCAAAAGAGTGACCCTAGCGGAGGTGGGGTGTTACAAATTTGGTATCAGAGCATATGGTTTACAAGAAAGAACAAAAAGTTTTTAAAAGACTTTTGAAAAACTATTTTCAAAACAAGTATAAAGTATTTTCCAAAAGAAAAGTCTAGTATTTTAAAAAGGGCTATTCCCCAAAAAGCCATTAGCGTTATCCTTCGTTCCCTTGACCTAATCTTATCTTATCCTTCGTTTCAGTATGGCTGAGGATCTTGCCATCCCGGATGGAGTAAATGTACCACTCTGGTATAGGAGACTTCTTGAAGCTAGGGCGGCAGCCGGCCCCGCAAACCCTACTCCCACTCCTCCTCCTGTAGTTGAGAATCCTCTCCCTAATATCCCTCCTCCGGTGGTTCCTGTTCCCCCTCCACCAGCAGTTAATATTCCTCCTCCTGTTGCTGAGGCTCCTCTTCCCCCTCCTCCCCCTCAGCATCCTCAGGTTGAGTTCACGAAGGTTTGTAAAGACTTCAAGGCGATGGGAGGCAAGAATTTCCTAGGCACGGAATCTTTTGTTGAAGCTAGGAATTGGCTGAAAGACACTGAGGACTTGTTTGCTATCTTTGGGATTGATGACGAAAGGAAGATCTTATTGACAGTATGGCTTTTGAAGGATGAAGCGGCCTATTGGTGGGAGGTCACCAATGGGACGAGGCCCATTGAGACTTGGGCCGATTTGAGGGCTAGATTTGTGGCCAAGTTTCTATCTTCTGCTGAGGCGAATTTACAGATGGAGAAGTTCATTGCATTAAAGCAAGGTGATATGTCTGTTAAGGAGTATGTGAACAAGTTTAATCAGCTGGCCCGTTTTGGTTTGGATATGGTGAACACTCCTAAGAAGAAGGCTCTTCGATTTGCTAGAGGGTTGAATGAGCCGCTGCAGGGCTTGGCGATGTCACATATTCCGCATGGGGCTACTTTTGAGAGTTTGGTCAATATGGCTCTACTTCAGGGAGATGGAAAGAAAGAGGTCAAGATGAGTGATACTCAAGTAAAGAAGACTGATTCTCAAGGCAAAGGCAATCAAGGTGGTCAAAGCAGTCAGGGGAATCAGAGCAAGAACAAGAAGGGGAACAACAACAAAGGCAAGGGAAAGTGCAATTACTGTGGTGTGCCTGGACACTTTGCTAAGGATTGTAGGAAGAAGAAAAGGAAGCTTAGTGGTGGATGTTTTTCCTGTGGTGAGACTGGACACTTCAGCAAGGAGTGCCCGAAGAAGAAAGGACAGGCTGGACCTTCATAAGGGCAAGTTCATGCTCTCAATACCGCTCCAGTTCCCGATCGAGGTAGTGTTTCTGTTGAGAACCTTGTTTATGTTTCCGATCTTCCAGTTCGTACCTTGTTTGATTCTGGTGCATCACATAGCTTTATTTCATCTGATCTTGTTGATAGTTTGCACCTTAGTACTAGCTTAGTGGATGATCCCATTTGTGTTTCGAATCCCATTGGGGGTTCTGCTCATCTATCTATGATATGTAAGGATCTGAGGATCTCTATACTCAGTGTAGAGTTCTTGTGTAGTGCGTATGTTCTTGGTTTCAGGGGATACGGATTGATACTGGGCATGGATTGGCTGTCCCGATATGGAGCCGTTCTTGATTGTGAGCATAGGGTTGTGAGGCTTGTGACTCGCCTTGGCAACACCTTAGAGATTTCATGCAATCCGAAGAATCTCGTCATGTTGTGCTATCTTGAATCTCTCGACTCGTCAGAGGAAGCCCTTCAGTCTGTAAGGGTGGTCCGAGATTATCCAGATGTTTTTGAAGAAGTTAAGGGGTTGCCCCCTAAACGAGAGATTGATTTTCGCATTTATCTGGTGGATAATGCTAAGCCTGTTTCTTTGCCCGTTCGGCACATGGCTCCGCGTGAGAGACGGGAGCTCAGCAAGCAAGTAAAGGAGTTACTTGAGAAGAACTTCATCAGACGAAGTATATTCGAATGGGGAGCGCCTGTGGTGTTTGCTACCAAGGCAGATGGTTCTCTTCGACTCTGTGTGGACTATAGAGAGTTGAATAAGCTGACTAAGATGAACAGACACCCGTTACCGAGGATCGATGATCTCTTTGACCAGCTAGTTGGTGCTTCTGTTTTCTCTCAGCTTGATCTTACTACTGGATTTCATCAGCTCCGAGTGGCTGAAGATAGTATAGACAAGACTGCATTCAGAACTCCAGATGGATTCTTTGAATGGCTTGTTATGCCGTTCGGTTTGACGAATGCACCCGCGTATTTTGTGGACTTGATGAGTAGGGTGTTTCGGGAGTTCTTGAACAAGTTTGTCGTGGTCTTTGTGGATGATATTCTGATCTTCTCCAAGGATGAAGAAGAGCACGCGAGGCATCTTGTAGAGGTGATGGATACGCTTAGAGCGCATCAGTTAAAGGCCAAGTTCTCCAAGTGTCACTTTTGGAGAAGAGAAGTCAGATTCCTTGGGCATATCGTATCCAAGCAAGGCTTAGCGGTGGATCCCGCTAAGGTGGTTGCAGTTCAGGATTGGAAGACTCCAAGGAATGCAACCGAGGTGAGAAGCTTTCTAGGTCTTGCGGGTTTTTACCGGAAGTTCATCAAGGACTTCGCGAAGATATCCGCTCCTCTTACTAAGTTGACGAAGAAGAACTTAGTTTTTGCTTGGGATATGGATTGTGAGCTTGCTTTTCAGAGACTCAAGAGAGCCCTTACCTCTGCACCCGTTCTAGCTTTACCTGATGGTGGTAAGATATTTACCGTGTACACTGATGCTTGTGGCACGGGATTGGGCGCCGTTCTGATGCAAGAGGGCAGAGTTATATGTTTTGGTGGGAGGCAACTTAAGGTGCATGAGAAGAATTATCCCACTCATGATCTAGAGCTGGCAGCGATTGTATATGCACTCAAGGCTTGGCGTCATTATCTTCTGGGGGAGAGATTCGAGCTGTATACTGATCATAAGTCTTTGAAGTATCTCTTTTCGCAGAAGGATCTGAACTTGAGGCAGTAGAGATGGATGGAATTCTTGGCGTCCTATGATTTTGATATAGCCTATACCCCTGGCAAGGGGAATGTTGTAGCGGATGCTTTGAGTAGAAAAAGGTTGACACTAAGTCCTCTATTTGTTGAGATGAAGAATTTAGAGTTCTTGGCAACCTTTGATTTTTCTTTGACAGTTGAGTCGATGACCGGTTCTTTGGCATCTCTAGAGCTCAGGCCTACCCTTCTGGATCAAGTTGGGGCTTCACAGAAGGAAGACCCTCAGATAATTGAGATCATGGATAAGCTGATTCGAGGGGAGACATCTAGTCACCTTGCTCGATATTCTATAGATGATAAGGGTTGGCTGAGGAGAGACGGAAGGCTGTGTGTTCCAATGGTGGAAGATTTGGTGAGGAAAGTTCTTGATGAGGCACATCGCTCCAAGTTGACTATACATCCAGGCGGTGATAAGATGTATAATGATATGAAGCGCATTTTCTTCTGGCCTGGAATGAAGAAGGATGTGGCAGAGTTTGTCTCTAGGTGTGTTGTTTGTCAGAGAGTAAAAGCCGAGTCGAAGAAGCCCGGTGGGCTATTGCATCCTCTAGAGGTCCCGCTATGGAAGTGGGAGAGTATTTCTATGGACTTTATTGATGGGCTTCCAAGGTCAAGGAGAGGGAATACGAGCATATGGGTCATTGTAGATAGGCTTACGAAGAGTGCTCATTTCATTCCGGTGAAGAGCAAAAGGACCGCATCTGGACTAGCATCAGTATATCTTCGTGAGATAGTACGACTACATGGAGTCCCTTCCAGCATAGTCAGTGACCGAGACCCCATCTTTACTAGTCAGTTCTGGAACAGTTTGCAGGAAGCTATGGGCACGAGGTTGAACCTAAGTACGGCCTATCACCCACAAACGGACGGTCAGACAGAAAGGGTGAATAGGGTACTTGAGGACTTGTTGAGGCTTTGCATTCTGGACTTTGGTGGTGCTTGGGAAGACCACCTTCCTCTTGTTGAGTTTGCATATAATAACAGTTATCAGGCGAGCATAGGGATGGCACCATTTGAAGCTTTATATGGGAGGCCGTGCAAGTCACCTACATGTTGGTGGGAGACTACAGATAAGCTTATACTCGGACCCGACATGATTAGAGATACATCCGAGAAGGTCGAGTTGATTAGAAGACGGATGAAGGCGGCCCAAGACCGACAGAAATCCTATGCTGATAAGCGAAGATCCGATTTGGAGTTTGATGTTGGGGACATGGTTTTCGTAAAGGTTTCTCCTTTGCGGAATGTGGTCCGATTTGGAGCTGTTGGGAAGTTGGCACCAAGATTTGTTGGACCCTTCCCTATCATAGAGAGAATTGGGAAGATGGCCTATAAAGTGCAATTGCCCGAGAAGTTGTCCGGAGTGCATAATGTCTTTCATGTCTCGCATCTCCGAAAGTGCCTACATGAGTCCACTGAGGTGGTAGAACCTAGCATTCTTGAAGACGTGGAAGTAGAGAAAGAGGCAACTTTGAGGAGAGCTCCTATTCGTATCTTGGGGACGGAGACCAAGAAGCTAAGGAATCGAGAGGTCAAGTTGGTGAAGGTTCAATGGGGTGAAGCCGAAGAAGACGCAACTTGGGAAACCGAGGAGAAGATGCGTGGGCTTTATCCATTCCTTTTTGAGGGTACACTCTCAATCTCTTTCCTTTATTAGCATATCTTTCTCTTTGCTATCCATGTTTATCTAGTTATCGTGCTAATCTTGTCAGGAGAACCTTAGGAAGGAACCCTTTGGATGAAACATGTGTTTGAGGCATGTTATGTTTGATGGTTGCAAGTGGTTGCAAGTGTTTGCAAGTGGTTACTCGTGGATGCATGATACACATTAGGCACTAGATCGGCTCACACACTCCTCATATTGCATGTGCATGAGTGTTTATGCTTATTCTTGGATGAAATTTGTATGCCATCACATGGATGTTGCATATGGATGTATGATTGAGCACACATGTAGATATTATACATTATGTTAGGGATTTGCATACATATGGATACATTTCACTAACATATTTTGCATTGATCTTTGCATTAGATAAGTACATATACACACACTTTTGCATATGTTCATACAGCATTTAGAATCTTTTAAGGACAATGGTTGCTCGTGGATGATGTTTTGAGTAGATGGGTGATTGGATGGTAGGATACGTTCTTCCTAACTTGAAGATTTCGGGGACGAAATCCTTTAAGGAGGGGAGGATGTAACAACCCATATTTTCAATAACTTGTTATAACATAAATCGAGGCAGAATTTAATTCTAAAATCTGAATCAAGGGAAACGGGCTATGCCATTGCGTTCGTCTCGGAAAAATACGCGAAATAGAGTCCGAGTTTTCGAAAATCGGAGTTCGTATGACCCAGTTAAGGCCCATTGAAGTTTTCAGAAATTTCCATGTTAAAAACAGATTTAAATTTCAAATTAAAAACAAGGATTAGGGCTAATTGGCGTCAGGCGGGAAAACTCCCGCCAGGACCCCCATGTCGACAGGCATGTCGACAGGGGTCTTAGGGTGTCGACTGCCCTGTCGACAGCCCTGTCGACACGGGGTGGCCAGGCAGTTTTGCCTGGCGCACCATTTTGATTTGGGCTTGGTCTTGTGGCTTGGTTCTAGAGAATTCCTAAATCTGACGGGCCTAAACTAACCTAGGGTTAATCCTAGGGCTAGAAACACTCTAATCTTCTATAAATAAGCCCCTAATCCTACCCTAAAGCCTCATTATTCATTCTAGCAACCAAACTATGTCAAATTGAAATCTCAAATGGCCTCCACCTAAGAACCCTAGCCTCCACCCTCTTCAAAAATCATTTCTATGAAGATTTTGATGTTCATACAAGCTTTTCTAAGTTGTATGAATGATCATTAGCTTGCATACATCATCAAGTTGCAAGCTTTATTTGCTAAGCTAGAGTTTTTGGGATTTTTGTTAATTGGAGCTTTGTTTTGGGTTTTTGTATGATTGCATAAAAGGGCTTCTCAATCTATATTAGTAGATTTGTGTCTTCATAATATTTGTAAGCCCTCTTACCTTCATTTTAGAAACTCTAAAGTTAATATGTGATGAAAGTTGGGATTTATGCAAGTTTATTGAGTTATGCATGCTTATGAGAGTTCACTATGCTATGTTATGCATGTTTAATAAGTTATGCATGCTTATGCGAGTTCACTATGCTATGTTATGCATGTTTAATAAGTTATGCATGTTTATGCAAGTTCACTAAGCCATGATTTGCAAGTTTAACAAGTTATGCATGTTTATGCAAGTTCACTATGCCATGATTTGCAAGTTTAACAAGTTATGCATGTTTATGCAAGTTCACTATGCCATGATTTGTAAGTTTAACAAGTTATGCATGTTTATGCAAGTTCACTATGCTAAGTTATGCAAGTTCAACATGTTATGCATGTTTATTATGATATGTAAGATTTATCATGTATGTTGTGCCAAGTTCCCTCTTTCTATCCCTTATGCGTTATGACGAATATGTAAGCGATAGAATGACGTTGGGGGGTTTTGGGTAAAACTTAAAATACATGAAAATATAAGATTGGGAATTTACCTATTAAGTTAGGTCTACCCCTTGGGAATTTACCTATTAAGTTAGGTCTACCCAAGTATTTGTTAAACTTGTAATTATTGTTTGAAAATAAAGTGGACATGACACTTAGAAAACATGTGTGGCCAACTCGAGGTTGGGTTGAGTTTGTAGCGTAAACCTACCCGGAACCGACCGGCTTAACTAGTTGCTACAAACAATAGGACCCAATGTGAGAAGTTGGTCATGTGTACCTTGGACCCGAGGTTAGACCAAGTTGTGGTGTAAAGCTACCCGGACCCGCCCGGCTTAACTAGTAACCGTAACAAAGTCTAATGTGAGAGGTCAGGGTACAATTAAATTAATGCCTCATGATTAGGGTTAAGTCATGGCCCACTAATACTTAACCAATTTTGGGGATGCGAGGGATTAAATGGGGTTAAGTGGTGAACTGTTGGTTACACTTAACTGATTTAATCCATGATTAGTGAGGGGTTAAACCACACTTAACCCTCTTAGAAAACCCTAGCAACGTGGTCTGTTCCAGCAGTAATCCCAGTTTGGTATCATTCACAACCCTAGAGGCTAGGCTAGGGCGGGGCACGATTACTGGACTGATGTAAGCGACCAAAGCGACGACTGAGTGGTACAGCGGTGCGGGTCCAGGCGGGCTACGGACGTGCACGTAGTTCGGTGTTGGACAAACTCGAGGCACGGGTACCAGTAGGTTTAGACTGTGCATTATTGCTAGGTGTCTGGGGTTGACACCCGAGGGCTTGATACACCCAAAGGTGGACCCAGCACAGTCTGACTACAACCATATGTGGGCCGTATGGACACCAACACTTGACGTGTTAGGTTTATAGGGAGCCGATCGACTAGACCGTTGGGCTGGACCTTGCATTAAGGTCACCTCATGTTATTGGGCCAAAGTTTGGGCTGAGGGATCAATACCTGTTATGTTAGTTTGCTAGTACACTGTGGTGCAAAGCTTAATCTTCTTTATGTGATGACACCTTTATCTATTACCAGTATATTCATCTCAGTCTCCATCATGATGTTAGCTTTATTAGTTTATAGACTGATCGTAGTAGGGCTTACCAGTCTTTTTGACTGACCTGTTTTCTTTCACTTCTTTTCTTCCGTTTCCCCCCCCCCCCCCCCAGGTTCTCAGGGAGGGAACAGTGGTGCTTAGCTTGGATCGCTTGCTTGTTCGCTGGATAGCTCATGTATGTCTGGACATTGAGCTCGCTATGGTTTATCACTTTTATTTTTGGGGATAGCACTATGTATTTCAGTATTTCTGTTTATGTTGTACTAGACATATTTATTTTGGCATATGACTTTATGATGTACTAGACTTGTTTTGAGATGGTTTGAAGTATTCCGCTGTTTTACTCTGTTTTACATATATATTTATGTTCTTGTTCTGCCTTGATGTATCATTATGCATGCTTACCCAGCTCTAACGCCCCCCAGAAGCTAGTGCCCTCAAAAGAGTGACCCTAGCGGAGGTGGGGTGTTACATCAGCTCCTCGGTTCGGATCGGATTGCTCGGGTCGGGTCGGCTTCACCACTTCGCTTCGGTTCGTAGGCTCCTGTCCACCTTGGTTCGGTTCGTGGGTGGTTCCAGCTTCGGGTCGGATCATGGTGATGCCTCGGTTCGGGGTCAAGCTTCCTTGGTCTGGCAGGCGGATCAGTTCGGAGAGTAATGGCCCCATCGGATCGGATTTTGCTACCATTCACGAGAGGGTCGGATCTTAGAGCTTCAGATGCAAGTGGTCGGATCGTGAAATGCTCCACGAGCGGTTCGGTTCGTCCTCACCGATCCGATCCGGTTCGGTCACAGCCTGCACTTTTCCTGCAACTTCCAGCGACTGTTTATACGCCACTCGACGGCGTTTTCGACCATTCTAACTATTCTAAGCAATTACAAATCATTCCAAACAGTCATAGCAACATATAACATCAACCATAAACACCAAAATGACAACTTGATAGGTTAAAATGGATCAAACATAGCCAAAATCCCATATTTTCCCCTTAAGCATGTTTAAGTAAAACTAATGATAGGATTAGTAAAACCTAACCAAATTATCCAAATTTTCTAACAGAGGCCTAAAACAATATTTTGAAATTTATGAATATTTTTCCAGAATTTATTAATGTATAAATTCGCTAATTATCACTAATCACCCTAATTAACTGTAATTAGTGTCAAAACAATGCTAATCACTCACCTTGGCCACAAATAAAACACAGATCTGAAATGAATCTTTGTTTGGCACGAATACTGATGTCTAACAGCAGCTCTAACCTTGCTTTGGGGCTATCTCTCCTTAATTTGATGTTGCTAAGCCTAATCTTCAATTATAAAGTGGTTAGAAGTTGATTTGGGTGTTGGAGGCCATTGCTAGGGTTCCAAGAATGAAAGTGGCGGTTAAAAGAAATTTTTTCTAACCCTAATCAGCCCTTATATACCCTAATCCCGAAATCCCCTTTGGGCCTAGCTGTTAATCACCCGGTTAAGCCCAATTAAGCTGTTTTTCACCATCTGAAACTTGTTTCAGCCATATCTCCCAAACAGTAAGTCCATTTTTCACGTGTGACCACTCTACGGAAAGGTAAACCATCATCCGGAGCTAATGGAAGTGGTTTCAGGACAAAACTCCTTTCCAATCAAAAGTTATGGCCAAAACAAGATCAGCTAGGGGCAAAACGGTCATTTAAAAATCGGAAAAAAAATCATGAACATGGGAAATGACTCCAATAGTCGTCTCCCAAAGTTACATGACCATACGACTTCGTATGTGAAAGAAATAAATATTCTACGATCCTTCGATGCGTAGAATGCGGGTCGTTACAGTATGAGTTACCGCAAAGTAATAGATGAGGTGAAAAAGGAGGATTGTAACACCCCACCTCCGCCAGGGTCGCTCTAAGCAAGTACACTGGCTTTGGAGGGGTGTTGGTCAAGGTAAACATGCATGAAGATATCACAAGACAGAACATATAAGTAAAACAGAGTAAATAAAGCAGTGGATAAAACTACTATTTCTAAACCATAGTCTAGTTACATCATAGTACTTAGTCATTATTTTCCAACTACTACAAGTCTAGAAAACATAAACTGAAAACTGGAAATAACATAAAGTAAACTATCCCCAAAGTAGACGTGGTAAAGCCATAGCGAGCTCAAGTCCAAACTGTACATGAGCTATCCAGAAAGCAAGCTAAAGATCCAAGCTAGGTGCTAGCGTTCCCACCCTGAGAACCTGGGGGGAACGGAAGAAAAGAGGCGAAAGGAAAACATGTCAGTCAAAAAGACTGGTAAGTCCTACCTACTATTAGTATAAAAACTAATAAAGTTAACTGGACATGTAAAACAGAGATGAAACATAAGATGATAACTGGCATGGTGGAAAGTTAACAAGAGTAGCATCACATATACAAGGTTAAGTTGCACCAAGTGTACTAGTATTCTAATCCATGTCAAGTATAAACAAGAAATGATCCCTTAGCCCAATGTTGGCCCAAACTCATGAGATGACCTAAATCAAGGTCCAACTACTCGGTTTAGTCGATCGGCTCCCTATAAGCCTAACTCGTCGTGTATCGGTGTCATACGGCCTAATCATGGAATGTAGTTAACTGTGCAAGGTCCACCCTAGGGTGTATCCAGTCCTAGGGTGTAAACCACAGACACAAAACAAGCACGTACAGTCTAAACCTACCGGTGCCCATGTTCAACTCCGGACTTAATGTGCACGACCATGGTCCGCCTGAACAACCGGTGCACCATTCAGCCGTCTCTTTTGGTCTCTTACAATCAGTCAGTAATCGTGCCCCACCCTAGCCTAGTCCAGGGTATCCAGATACTCCCAAGTAGGTTACTGCTGAAAAGGACTACGTAACTAGGGTTTTAAATGGGTTAAGTGTGGTTAACCCTATACTAACCATGTATTGAGTTGGTCAAGTGTATCCAAGCAGTTCATGACTTAACCCTATCAATACATCGTGTTCAACTGGTTAAGTATATTCAAGTAGTCCATAACTTAACCCTAACAATCCATCGTGTTTAATTGGTTGAGTATTCAAGTAGTCCATGACTTAACCCTATCATGTGGCATTAATTTACTTAATGCACCCAACCTCTCACATTAGACCTTGTTGTGGTTACTAGTTAAGCCGGGCGGGTCCGGGTAGCTTTACACCACAACTTAGTCTAACCTCGGGTTTTAAAGTGCAACATGACCAACTTCTCACATTGGGTCCTATTGTTTGTAGCTACTAGTTAAGCCGGTCGGTTCCGGGTAGATTTATTCTACAAACTCAACCCAACCTCGAGTTGGTCACTTTCATGTTTTCTACATGTCATGTCCACATTCATGTTTTCAAGCATAATCACATGTCATATTTTCAAGTCATGTTTCATGTCATTTAAGTTTACCCATAACGTAAACCCATTGCACGTAAGTTTGCATCAACACAAATAGATCAAAAGGTGGAACATAATGATATGACAAGTTGGGCATAAAGTGGCAAAGTCTATCACAAGTTTAACATGGTGATATATGAGGCAAAGGTGCTCAACATACTAGCATATAAGGTTATTGGCCTCAAAACATGCATGACCTCAACTTAGCAAATAGGTGATAACATGGTCATAGTTAACATAGGGTGATAACTTGTGATTAGCATATAGTTCATAACATCATAGGCAAGTTAACATAAAGATCATGAGAGGGTCTATGTTGCATTATGCATAACTACCAAGTTCTATGTTGCATTATGCATAACCACCAAATAAAGCTCATAGCTTTCTACCCAAAAATCAAGGTAAATGATACTAGGTTCATGATAGTGCCATAATCATAGATCAAAAGAGTCATACATGGATCTATACATACAAATATAGCCCAAAGACAAGTATTATACCCAAAAGTCACATTTTCAACTTGCTACATGATCATATTAACTTCATAGTTTAAATCTAAGAGTAGAATAGGGCTTACAAAGCTTGGCTAAGAAGACTAGAACAAAGTAAAACAAGATTGAGACGAAGCCACACTAGAAATCCCCAATTGAATATAAGCTCCAAGTTGTCTTTGCGAAATAAGAAGAAAGATCCTTGTTTTGATGAAGAAAGATGGCTCTTTTACTAGCTTAGAACACTCAAGCTTTCATGAAGAAGATGGAGGCCATGATATGAAGGTGGAGGCCATGATTAGGAAGCATTTTGGCATAATTTAGTTGTAGGAATGATTTGTGATGATTTAGGCTAGGTATTAGGGTCCTTTTGTAGAAGTTTAGGTTAGTTTAGGCCATAGGATTAACCCTAATTCAGATTTGAGCCATCAAATCACGTCACTAGCCAACAAAACAAGACCCAGGAGCCAAAACAGGTGCACCAGGCCAAACTGGCCGACCACCCAAGTCGACAGGGGTGTCGACTGGGCAGTCGACACCAACTGGGGTGTGTCGACTCCCAAGTCGACTCCCCAGTCGACTTGGAGCTGGCGGGAATTTTCCCGCCTGTCCTGCTAGGGCTGAATTTGAATTCTGAATTCAAATTTGAACTGTTTTTGAACTTGAAACTTCTGAAAACTTTGACGGGCCATAACTTGGTCATACGGACTCCGATTTTCGAAAACTCGGACTCTTTTTCGCGTATTTTTCCGAGACGAACGCAATGGCACATCCCGTTTCCCTTGATTCATATTTTATCGTTTAATTCTGCCTTGATTTATGTTATAACATGTTATTCAAAATACGGGTTGTTACATTCTCCCCACCTTAAAGGATTTCGTCCCCAAAATCTTCAAATTAGGAAGAACGTATCCTACAAATCATCATCCATCTACTCAAAACATCATCCACGAGCAGTTATTGTCCTTAAAAGATTCTAAATGTTGTATGATCATATGCGAAAGGTGTGTGTATATGTACTTATCTAATGCGAAAATTAGGTGGTTACTGATTCAGTAAACCTCCTTAATGCAAGGTATATTAGTGAAATGAGTCCATATGTATGCAAATTCCTAACATAATTCATAATCTCTACATGAGTGCACATAACATTCATCCATATGCAACATCCACGTGATAGCATAACAAGTTTCAGCCATGAATAAGTATAAGCACTCATGCATATGCAATATGAAAGTGTGTGAGCCGATCTTAGTGCCTAATGTGTATCATGCATCCACGAGTATCCACTTGCAAACACTTGCAACCACTTGCAAACATCAAGCATAACATGTTTCAAATACATGTTTCATCCAAAGGGTTT